>JADBJO010007760.1:0-2500 GCA_016801955.1 Conus betulinus
CTCCAACCCCTTTCTCTCCCTCTCTCTCTCTCTGTCGTTCTTTCTCTCTCTCTCTCTCTCTCTCTTTCTCCTTCCCCCCTTTTCCTCCCCCTTTCTCTCTGTCTCTGTTCTCCTTTGTGACTTTCTCTCTCTTTTTTCTCTGTGTTCTTGTCTTTGCCTTTTGTGTTTTTCTCTCTCCCTCACTCTCTAGTCCTTTCTCTCTTTCTCTCTCTCTCAGTCCCCCCACCCCTCTCTCTCTCTTTTCTTCCTTCCTTCCATCCTTCATCTACCCCTATCCCTAGACCACACCCCCCTAAAGCTCGAGTTTTAATCTTGATTTTAGCCTTGTGTGGAGAAAATGTGGAACTTGTTTTTTATCTATATATATACGTAAAGGAATTCCTTTAGTTTGAGATTTTAGATTTTCCGACGAAGATTGCCACTGAGCATTACTAGTTCTAACTTCTAATTGCTATCTGTAGAATGTACATTACACATCAACAAAAATAATGACAGGTGTGTGTGTGTGTGGGGGGGGGGGGGGGGGGGGGGGGGGGGGGTCACTGTTTACATCTTCATGTTGAAGTGAGTCTCCTTAGTTATTGTAGAACTGCACGTGGTTCCGAGTGTGTTGACAGGTTGCCTGTCTCACGCCGGGCCACGGGTGGCCGTGTTTGAAGGTGGTGGAGGTGCCGGACCTGACCCCCAGCCTGAACGGGTGGCGGACCTCGCCTGCAGTACCCTTCCTCACGGAGGAGGATTCCAGCCAGACAGCGCCCCTTTGGGCCGGAGAGGGCTGTTTCGGTATCGGTATCAGAAGTCGATAACCCATGTTGATGAAGAATGACTGGCGCATTTCCCCATGTGGATGAAGAATGACTCTGGTGCATTCCCCCATAATGTTATGACCCTACTGTATAACCTCAACTGTTGTGAATTGTGACGTGATTGATCTCCTGTGTTGAGGTTGTGTTGAGGTTATAAGATAATGGTATATGATATAAATAGTGTGATGATGGATAGTGAAGTAGCCCCCATGTTTTATGAACATTGCAACTGAAGGGGAAACAGTAGCTAGTGTTACCTCCTTAGTGGAGAGGAGGTGTTTTTATTTATTTAGTGTTACCTCCTTGGTGGAGAGGAGGTGTGTTTGTGTTTATTTTGTGTTGCCTCCCCATTGGTGAGGAGGTGTGTGGATAAGTTAATTTGAGAGTTGTATGTACTGATTATATTTGTTCTCCCGTAGGAGGAGGAGGAAAAAAAACCAAGTTTTCGGTATTGTGTATTTATTTGGCTCGCCTTGGGTGAAAGGAGTGACTGCGCGCGTTTGCGGAGTTTGCTTTGGAGGTGATAGGTGCGTGTGTGGCACGACTTCGGGAAGCATGACAGTGGGTGGGTGGGTGTGTGCGTGTGTTGTTCGCGCACGCGCGCGTGGTTTCTATTCAACATTCAATTTTTACCTTGCGCCCGTTCATTGTGTTACTCCCACATATAAAATCAGCCGACAGTTTTGTAAAATACGCTTACTGCCGTAACACGATCACATGTGTGTCGGCTGAGAACCGTCTCATTAATTCAGCCTTCTAGTCATCATTCCTGTTAAAAAAAATACTGTGTGTATATTAAGATGTAAGACCATTCTGGGATGACGAATGTCAGTCATCTGATCAAATCAAATATTCCTGTCAAGCGCGATCTGACAACCAATACAATGGTAAATCTATCGATGGTCTTTCGTGTTTGGTGATCCATTACTCGTGCAAAAAAAAAAGAATCATATTTGCGCACTTCGTTGATCGTTCAGCCTATCATTCATTGTAGTAATCAGAAACATACAAGCTATGTTCTTCTAGTCATCAGTGACAGAAAAAAGAGGCGTTGCGACCGATATCCTTTCAAGCTTAGGTTCTTGCGCGATTATTGCGCTATTTTCGCACATTTTTTTCTATACTGATCAATGGAGAACAATTTTGATAATGGAGACGTTAACAAAAAAAGATTTATACAGACCGTAGTAATACTGAATTATATCATTCGCTAAACAAAACTAAAGCTGGACCAAGCCTTGCATTAAGTTTATCTATTTTCTATATTAGCTATAAGAATTAAAGAAGAGTTTACAACACACACGAACTTCCAACAGCATGCTATGTGAAAAGGCCTTAAACGACAGAAAGCACAATTGCCATGCTTTGCACATTCAACCCAGTGACACTAACCAAACGCGTAAAACAAATAATGAAAAGAAAAGAAACATTACGAAGACTTCCTTTCCACAATTTCTTTAAATGTCCGCTTCTGACAACACAACTCCTGATGAGCTCAAATTTTAACGTCTGTGCTACTACTTTCAAACCAGGAACTCAAATTTGTGTGTGTGCCAAACTCGCTTTCACCGGCACTAAGCCACGCTTCAACTCGGTCAACATTGAAACACTGTAGGTCTGATGCGTCCCCTGTTGTCTGCACACGAACTGTCAGACTCGCTTACGGTGGAAAATGTACATCTTTCCCATTCGTG
>JADBJO010007760.1:7500-12500 GCA_016801955.1 Conus betulinus
GAGAGAGAGAGAGAGAGAGAGAGAGAGAGAGAGAGAGAGAGCGTCTTTGTGTGTGTGGAGGGGAGGGGGCGTGTATGTTGATGTCTACTTAACAAAAACTAACAGAAGTGAAATAAAATGAAACCAAAACAAAGTAACCATTGTGCAAACTGGTCGTGACACGCTGCTGTGAAATGTAGCGTGTTGGTACCCATCACACCGCTCATCAATCCAACTGTGGATCCTGTTTTTCTCTGGAAACGGAACATGTCTCTGTTTAGAATAAGCTCATTCATTGGAACCGTCTTCATCTTCGGTCTCAATGTTGGCAGCGTGATGCAGAGTGTATCAGAAACATATCATGAGAAGTCGAGCGTATCAATACAGCCCATGCTCAATACTCCCCGGCTAAACAATCCTCCTGCTTATCACTCCCACCCTACTGGTCGCTGCTTGGTGACCCCCCCCCCCCCCCCCCCCCCACCCCTACCACCATCGTCTTAGTTCTCCACCTCCTCATTACTCCCCGTCCTCACTGCTCCCTCAGCTCAAATTCCCCGCTCGATTTTCCTTCTGCTGAGTACTTTCAGCTCATGGTTGCTAGATAATCTCCCTGTTCATTTTCTTTTCAATATTTCTCCCCTACATATTCCCCCTGCTCAACATTCCTTCAGCTCAATACTTCCCAGGCCCACAACCGTGCGGTGAAAGGACTTCCTTCGGTAACCCCCCCCCCCTCCCCCCTTTTCACAGAGCTTCTTTCTGTTATAGATTTAAGTCACTTTTGTTGAGAAAAATGTCAAAAAAGCTCCAACATGCCGAGGGCTGTCGCAATGTCAGAAGATATCAATAAATCATCTGTAATATTTGACAGAAAGAAGCTAGTACTGTAGAGGTTACTGTTGCGAAAGGAGATGGGTACCTTGATATTACAAATACCACACATACAAAAACGCGCGCACACACACACACACACACACACACACACACACACACACACACACACACACACACGCAATGTTCACGTCGAGTTGACCTTGCGATGTCGATTCTGAAATCATCATTCACTGGCGTCGGTACCAGGGATACCAATTATTGAAACTGGAAAATACGGACGGCATGTTACAGTGCGCTCCTCTCCCTCCCTCTCATTTCAACCCACCCCGCTCTTATTGGACCACGGTAGATATGAGGATATCCCCTCTAAAAATTTGGAATACAAGAGTCCCCCTTCCCCTCTGCTTTTATAACAATTTGGACCCCCCCCCCCCCCCCCCCCCTTTTTTTTTTTTTTTTTTTTCCAATCCTGCTTTCACAAAAATCGGTAACACCCCATCCTATATCCCTCCACAATTGTGCAAAATATCTTCTGACGCCGCTGTCACTGTCTGCCCCCCTCTCGTTCACCCCCACCCCACCTCCTATCCCCATTCCCTTCCCATCATCCCCCCCCCCCCCCCCCACTTTTTCTCCCTATTTAAAAGTGTTCTTTTGCTGTTTTTAACATGTACATTAGAAGGTTTAAAAAATCAGAAAGGAAAATAAAAGACGAGAGAAAAATTTAATGTGAAAAAATGACAGATCAGAAAGAGAAAACAATCACACGTTCACAATGACATTCCAGATTGAAACACACACACACACACACACACACACACACACACACACACACACACACACTGAGGGGGAGAGAGAGAGAGGGAGAGGAGGGGAGGGAGCAGAGAGAGGGGAAGATGTGGACGTCAATCATTTGATCATGTGCATGCATATACCTTATTTCACAGACTTTGATCAGACCCATGGGGTCGTCTATTGAGGGCCAATCATCAGTGCGGCTCAACACCATTTCCGCCGTGTAGTTGGTTGCTGTCTGGAGGTGGACAGGTAAAGGGACGTAATCACACTATCGAAACCTACGACACCCTTCAGTCAGCAGAGCAGGTACTGGGCTCTATTGGTAAAGGGACGTAATCACACTATCCAAACCCACGACACCCTTCAGTCAGCAGAACCGGTACTGGGCTCTATTGGTAAAGGGACGTAATCACACTATCGAAACCTACGACACCCTTCAGTCAGCAGAGCAGGTACTGGGCTCTATTGGTAAAGGGACGTAATCACACTATCGAAACCTACGACACCCTTCAGTCAGCAGAGCAGGTACTAGACTCTGTTCGTAAAGGGACGTAATCACACTATCCAAACCCACGACACCCTTCAGTCAGCAGAGCAGGTACTGGGCTCTATTGGTAAAGGGACGTAATCACACTATCGAAACCTACGACACCCTTCAGTCAGCAGAGCAGGTACTAGACTCTGTTCGTAAAGGGACGTAATCACACTATCCAAACCCACGACACCCTTCAGTCAGCAGAGTGGCCAAATCATCTCCCTGACGCCTGCAGCTCCCCTTCAGAAACAGTCCCAAGCTGAGATACAGGGTTTGGCAGGTAAATAGTGGGTCGGTGGAGGAGGTGTGACAATGAAGGAGGGGAGATAAATTAGCGTTAGGGTGAAGATAAAAAGGAGGGGAATTTTAACAAATAAAATGACCAGCTTGCTGTCAATGGAATCCAGTCATCTGAATTTTTCTGTGTGTCTGTGATCGACTCATCCTCTATCATTAAGTCAGTCAATAGTATTGACGTTGTGTCAAGAACTAATATTGACGTTTTTTGTTCCACGTTTTCCCGAAATATCTAAACAGATGTAATTTCTACTCCAGAGCATTCTGATTTTGCGACAGCAACTAATCTTTCATCCTGAGACTACTCGTTCGTTTCCTTGTGTGTGTTGTTGTCTTGTATTCTTCAGTGCAAGGGCTTAATTCATTTTTCTCAAGAAGATGGTATCACCCATTTTTCGTACTGGATTTTTTCTAAAAGTAAATTCCGTGAACTACGTTTACTTCAGACGAAGAAAGGTTTACCACTTACTGGGAGAAATGCTCATTTGCGAAAGAGTTATCTACCTTTCTTTCATTTATTCTTCAGCGTCAGTCTAAAAATAACATGAAATTCCTCTCTGTCTGTCCCTCTCTGCATTCTTTTTCCCTCGTTTAGTCATTTGTAACACCCCCCCCCCCCCCTTCAGTAAAAAAAGGCCTTGGCATTTATCTGAATAAAACTTCTTGAATCTCTCTCTCTCTCTCTCTCTCTCTCTCTCTCTCTCTCTCTCTCTCTCTCTCTCTCTCTCTCACCATACTACCGTGCAATAGAAGACACTCTAACACACACACACCTCTCGCAATGGAAACCACTGTCATTGAACTGCAGCCAAGGAGCCGAAGGACGTCACATCATGGCAGTAAAGCGGGCGCCACACTGTCTGTGTCTGTTCCCCAGTTGGGTGTGTACTACGCCTTCGTCGGCAATAGCACAAGCATGTGACCTGATCCAGTCAAGATTACCAGCACCTTTCCCCGGTCATCGGGGAGGGGTGGGGTGGGATGATAACAAGCTATTCTTTTGGGAGACCATGAAAAGAAAACATAGTATGTCTGTGTCTTATGATGACAACAATTTAGAAAGAGAGAGAGAGAGAGAGAGAGAGAGAGAGAGAGAGAGAGAGAGAGAGAGAGAGAGAGGGGAGGGGAGGAAAAACACCACACACACAGACGGGCACAAACAACACAAAAGATTTACCTTGTGGTGACCGTGTGTCGAAACAAACTGCCATAATAGCGGCAGTCAACGATGAAGTGGCATTTCAGCGAGTGTATACGGGTGTATCACCCGAGGTGATCGTATTGAAACAACTCGATCCCTGCACAAAGAACAGCATACACCTCCATTCATTCATCTGTTTATCTATAAGAACAACGCTACGAACAATGTGTTGCGTCTTCCATTATGTCTTCCTCACAACAGATTACTCCCTGAGGAATACCCCCAGCCCCACCCCCCATTGAAAGTGTCAATGTATCACAATGCTTTCTGTATCTTTTTATATTCAGGGTTCCTAGGTAAAAACATGAAGCAAAAAACAAGCAAGCAGAACAAAAGAGACATATAAAAAAGGGATCTCAGACCCTCTGCCACAATAAACAGACACTTCGTGTGTGCAGTCACGTTTTCGTGTCTACTGGGGAACATAATTTTGTGCAGCAGCAATTTTTTGTTTTATATCAATATGTTTATGCTAATACCAAACACGTATGTTGTACACAAATATACCTCATCATGAAGTGGCGATTTCCCTGAAAGAAATCATCGCCAGTTTTGGTCATCATTTGAAAGAAGGCCACCCACCCCTGTTCAATTACAAATGGGGACCCCAATGGCTCCCTCCATTGCAAAATCTTCATGGCATGGTTATAACAGCGGCTACTGGCAACTTCACCCTGGCATGTCCATCCAAAATTCTGGCGTCGTTTCATTGATGACATTGTCATGCTCTGGTTCCATGGGGAAAGCCAGCTGCTTTTGTTCCTCAACTGGATAATAAACAACCAGCATGCCACGATAAAGTTTACAGCCAACTATGGCAGAACCAACATCCCTTTCCTGGACGTCAACATGAGCATCAAGGGGGATACAATCACCACAGACCTTCACACTAAATCCACGGATGCTCACATGTACCTACCCTTCAGCTCCTGCCACCCTGGACACTGTCTGAGAGGCATCCCCTACGGGCAGGCTATCCGCCTGCGAAGAATCTGTTGTAAAGATGATGTGTTCCTGAAACGATGCAGAGAGCTGAGAACCCACCTACATAACCGTGGCTATCCATTAGCTCTGGTGGACTCTGCCATCAACAAGGCACAGACACTTCCCAGGAAGGATGCACTCCAGTACCAACGGAAGAACCATCAGTCAGACAGGGTGCCATTTGTTATCCGCCATAACCCTTCCAACTCTCCTCTGGCCTTTTGGCTGAAGAAAAAATGACGGAGCTCCACAGAAGTAGACGCATGAAGAGAGCCGTTCCCAAACCTCCCATTGTTGGTGAGCGTAACTGTCGCAATCTGAGGAACCTTCGGATGCCCAGCAAACCACCAGCAGTGCAACATCAAGCGT
>JADBJO010007760.1:17500-25000 GCA_016801955.1 Conus betulinus
GTATCTCTCAGGCCTGGTTGACGCCGGGATATGTTGTTATGAAAGTAAGCGTAGAGTACAGCCCTGTCATGTAGTCTCAGACCCAAATGGAAATCCGTAGTAGCATCATCTTAATCATTCTCATCATTCTCATCGATCAGCATAAAAAAATCTCTCAAGTTCTGTGGCCCTTCATGCCCTGCTCTCAAGGTGACCTCAATTTCGATGTCCCTCTCCACCTTTGTGGCCTTGGTTTGGTTCCGGCGGGGTCACCGGTATCGGCGAGTCCATTGGGGCTGTCGTTGGACGGACGTGGTTGTGTGTCCTCCGGAAGGAGAGCTCAGTCACGCCGGCTCCGCGACTAAGCAATTATTGTCGTCAGTAGAGGGCTTAGTAGGTGGTGTCCTGCGTATGTTGGATCAGAACAGGCGCCACTCAACACCACCGAAGTGACTTGGCAGCAGTGCAGTGTCTCCTCCGGTGGGGTTGCCTTTTGACGTTGACTACTCCCTGTGGATTGCTGGTGCCGGGGGCTGCGGCGGGGCCAACCGGGCTGTGGCTGTGAACGGGGCGTCGGAATGAGCGGCGTGGGTGCACTGCCTCTGAGGTAGTACACAGGTTGGGATAGCAAACAAACAAACAAACAAAAAAGAGAGAAATCAACAAGTCGCAAAGTTGCGTTAGAACGGCACATGTATACTTTCCATTCCTCCTGCATAACCATGACAGGTATAGAAATACATTTCAAAATTTGACAAATCCACTTCAGGAACTGTGTGTGCGTGTGTGTGTGTGTGTGTGTGTGTGTGTGTGTGTGTGCGCGCGCGCGCGCGCGCGCGCCCGCGCGCGCGCGTGTGTGTGTGTGTGTGTGTGTGTGTGTGGTGTCACCTTGGAAGTTAACGTGGCAATTCATTATCATTTTTATTTCTTCCCCATGCACTGACGATTTCCTGCGACATGAAGTGCATGTTTGTTTTTTCAAAAATGGCAACTCATATACAAAACAATATAGTAGAAAATCACAATGCCACTCTTCTAATTTTCGGCCACGTGGCCTTTTTCAAGAAAAAAAAAACAACTGCGTGATGTCCATCTTTGGCAACTGGTCAGAGCAAAGAATTGACGTCATACATATATTACGCAAGTTTTGGCATGACATCATATATGTGATGTCATCAACAAGGGAGAAAAAAAAAAAAAAGAAAAAAGGGGGGGGTGGGGGGTGGGGGAAGGGGGGCAAGTTGTTGTTGTTTTCAATTTGACGTCTATCCACATGGTGATATTAGACGGGGCGGAGGGGAGGGGAGGGAAGGGATCGAGGAGGAGGACGGTAGGGGGACCGTATTGTGTGTGTATGTCTTTTATGTCTCTTTGATAAGGGGGGAGGGGGAAAAAAGTCAGAAAAATGAGCATTAACAACAACTACAATCAACTAGTCTATAACAAATGTCCTACAGGACTATGAAGTAAACATTTTGCAATATTAAACGAACTAGTAGCATTTTATGAAAACGCCTTCAATACAATCTGTAACAACCCTATCTGTATTTACTTATGAACAACATTGATAATTTGCAGAAAAAATTACATATATTTTTTTTTCAGATGACAGTTCTTGAATGCCATGCACGGTCATAGACAGGACTATGGTCACACTATTCTATGGGTTCATTTTCATTGTGATTAATGGAGCGCATTGTTATGTTTTTGAAGTACATTGGTTACAGTATAACCACACACACACACACACACACACACACACACACACACACACACACACACACACACACAAACAAGTGCCCGTGCGCGCGCGCGCGCGCGCACACACACACACACACACACACACACACACACACACACACCTCTTTCAAATCTTATTATTTTGTGTAGATTCTCAATCGGTACTCTATGCTTAAGACCATCAGATTACAAGAAAAAGACCAAAATTATCTTAGAAAACAGTCAATTAATTCATATCTTAACTTTAAAAGGGACCAACGTTTCCTTCTGCTGGGTTCCTTCCATCTTGGATTTTTTTCTTCAATGAGTGGGCTGACAAAAGTAGCATCAGATTACAAGAAAAAGACCAAAATTATCTTAGAAATCAGTCAATTAATTCATATCTTAACTTTAAAGGGACCAACGTTTCCTTCTGCTGGGTTCCTTCACATCTTGGATTTTCTTCAAACGAATGGGCTGACAAAGTAGCAAAAAAAAAAAAAGAAAAAAAAAAAAGAAATACAGAGAATATCTGTGATCCCTAGTAAAACAGGGAAAACCATTATAAGTCAAAGTGAAATACAGAAAACAACTGTGATCCCTGGTAAAAACAGGGAAAACCATTACAAGTCAAAGTGAAATACAGAGAATAACCGTGATCCCTAGTAAAAACAGAGAAAAACAATCATTATCCTAAGGAAAATAGGGACAACGAATGTGATCCTGAGGAAAACAGATGTGATCCAAAGGAAAATATTGTGAGCTCAGCATAGCACCCTGTTTCCTCGCTTTTCGTTATTTTCTTCATGAATGATAGTAATTTTCCTGGGGAAAAGAGATATCATTGTCTTCAGACTCCAGCATGGTTTCATAAGACCCGAAGAGCTTGGCTGCCCATTACAATACATTATGACCGTTAAGCGGGCGCCACACTGTCTGTGTCCGACCCTGGTTGTGCGGGGTGTACTACGCCTTCGTCGGCAATGGTACGAGCGTGCGACTTGATCCAGTCAAAGAACTATCGGAATCCTTTTTCCTGGGGAATGATGAGCTCATTCATGACAAGAAACTGTTCTGCCCTGTGTAGGTGTTTAGGAGCTGATTGTACCTATTGGTACACTGTGAAGTTCAAGGTGACCCGCCGTCGTTTTAAATCAGGCCCACACACTCTCACTCTCACCCCCACCCCCACTCCCTCCCTTTTTTTTTTTCTTCCCAGTTCCCCATTCCCACCCTTCCTTGTCAGTACGTCGTCACATGTTGAATCTTTGTTCTGTCCATGGGCCTCTGGGCTATTAATGTTTAAGGAGTAGAAAGAAGGAGAGGCGTGGAATGGTGGTGATGGTGGTAGGGCGAGTTTAAGGTAAAACTGACGTGTACTGTAGTATACAGCCAAGTGAAGGAAAACTGAGAGCATGATTGAAAAAAAAAAAACGGCAATAAAAACGATAAAGAACGCTTTACACCGAGATGCTTTTCTGTCTTAAGGGGCGACAATTGCCGAGCGGATAGCATACCGCATACTCTTCAGCTTTATGTTGATTTAAGTAGTCTTTGGTGCGTGTTAAACATGTTCTGTCTTTTGAAGGCAGATGTTAATGGTCTCCACATGTGCCTATTTTAAATTATCCTGCACTCTTAAACGCCTTTTTCCTTCATGTCTCATTTCTTCCGACATCCCCATTCCAACCCTAATCTCCACACTTAAAAAAAAACTGAATCTGTGACAAATCATTGTCTCGAAGACGGAAGAACTGCTTGCCAAACTTCTTTATTGATTAAACTATTCATTTACTTATCTACAACTATTCATTTATTAAAGTTAGTACGAACTGGTCGACTATTGTTCATAAATTATTATGTGTTTATTGTTTCGTCAAACAGTCGGAGATGGCTTCGCTTAAGAGATTCGGCTTGTGGAGAAGTTGTATGGGGAAAGTTGCTCATTATGAAGCATTCTTACAGAGTAGATATTTGTATGAAACACTTCATAAGACTCTGCGTAGGCCTTGTTCTGAGATGTTCCACTATAGGCGATTTTTTCCCAGTCTCAGACATGATAACCTTTTTTTCTATTTGAACCAGACTTTGTGGAAAATACATCCAGTTAGAGGGAGAGGGAGCGAAGGAAGAAGAGGGATGGTCGAGGTTTGACGTACATACTGTACCATGCTGTATTCGGTTTCTTCTTCATCTCCCCTCCCGTCTTCCGGCGGACCGTTTTCATTTTCCAGTTGACGCCACCCTCTCCCAAAAGAAAAAATGAAATGAATAAATAAAAAGTACAAAATTATATAAATAGATAAATGAGCAAATACGTAAATAAAAATCCAACAACTGAGGAAATCCCCTGAAAAGCAGGGGAAAAAAATCATGTCTGAATCTCAGAAGATGGATCTTCTGGTCTTTTCACACTTACAGCAGCCCAACACATTTCTAAAAAATACTATCAGAAGCACTTTCACAGCTCAAACCAGTCTTGCAAACCGACGAGATAACGTCAGCCAGAAACAGCGCCTTTTTTGATGAGACAAGGGAGAAAATGTATTTTTCTCAGTAGAAATGGTATACTTACCACTTGAGAAAACGTATCTTGTTGGTTTTCCCGATTTGTTTTTCAGATCTGAATCTTCGTAACACAATCTTCCCGGCGCCATTTTGAATTGATACAGGGGTTTCCCCGCCAAATTCGCTTTACCCACCTTAGTTCTAGGCTGTTCAAAGAAGTGACTGCCCGCTAGGGCTACAGTGGGACAGTCCCGTTGAGTCCAACTTCAACCACAGCGGGCGCTCATTGGCCTGGGTATTGAACAAGCCAGGAGCATTTTCAACAGCACAGTAACACCTCTGAAGCGGCACTTTCGTGCAGGGGATTTGTCTTTTGGCTGATACATCCTAAAAGCGCTGAAGCTGAATGACCTGAAGGCGCTTGTCAGTTCACTGGCCACAATACAATAACTGTGAATTTGGGCTTTGTCAAAAGGAGGAGTTCCCAGAAACCGAAAGTGTAAGCTTATTATTGTCAGTGATTAAAAACTGCACAAAACTGATGTCAGAGTTTGGGTAGATGAATTTAGAAAAAAAAAAATCCTTTATAACACATGGAAACAAAAACAAAATATTAGCTGACACTTGTCATCACGCGCGCGCGCGCGCGCACACACGCACACACACACACACACACACACACACACACAGATGAAATTCCCCCAACTGTCGCATATCTCTCTGATTTAAATATTTGGCACATGTCTGACAGTAGCCCAACAGTGGGGTAAGATTCAACAAAGGGAAACAATTCAAGCCCAAGAATTTTTTGTCTCCCTTGAAATCAATTACAAAATAGCTGTATATACATAGCAATTTTATTTCAATATACGTATACATACATACACACTAACATAATACATACATACATGAGTAGTTGGATTTTATATAATAATAATTAACAGAGCGCACACACACACACACACACACACACACACACTCTCTCTCTCTCTCTCTCTCTCTCTCTCTCTCTCTCTCTCTCTCTCTCTCTCTCTCTCTCTCATGCTCGTTGTGTGTGTGTGTGTGTGTGTGTGTGTGTGTGTGTGTGTGTGTGTGTGTGTGTGTGTGTGTTTGTTTGACGGAAGTGTTTGGAAGTCTTTCTCGAGCACAAAGACGCCTCACATACAGCAGAATGCATACTTTGCATCCCCGTGGCAATACTTCAAACACATGCATGACAAGATCACAACTTCAGTGCAAACATGAATGAAAATCACTGCTATATACTGTCACAAGTATCACAACTTCAGTGTAAACACGAATGACAATGACTACTACCAACTCTTCTCAAGAGAAGGCACAGTAACAACAGGAAGCTGAGGTATACCATGCCAGTGGATGGCACACCTGGTCGTCACACACAAGTGAAATCAGCGCTGAACCGAACACAGACATGGAGACAGATGAATTCAGAGCAGACGGTATTACAGACTGTTCACAATACCAGGTTGCCAGATGGCAACCCACCAGAGAAGACGCAGCACTGATGCCATGTCTGCTCCATGGTGCTTGTATCGATCCAACTTATTCAGAACACGTCCTTCTGAACCCCTAAATGACGACAACAACTGTTTCGTCATGGTACCAGCGTGAGTGAGTGAGAGCAGCCGCCCGGAGGGTTCCACCACCTCCGTTGGAGTAGTCCCAATGAACTTACCGATGACGATGATTTTGACACAACACACCATAGATATGGACATGAAGAGGAGACCAACGCGGAGAAATAACACGGTCATAGATCTACATGAACTTGCCGATGACGATGACTTTCACACAATACACCATAGATATGGACATGAAGAGGCGACCAACACGGATCTATCTATCTATCTATCTATCTATCTATCTATCTGTCTGTCTGTCTGTCTGTCTGTCCATCTAATAGAGATTAACAAGGATGAAATTGATGAATATAATGTAAAGCCAAAGACAGTAGAAAGAAACTCGTGGAGAGCGTGGCAGCACAGAGTCCTCAGAGGAGAAGGCCCCTTCAAGCAGTGTGTTTCGGCCCTTATCTCCTGACACTCTAGGGGGGGTTGGGCCACACTCGGTTCATGACTCCGGATGTCCCTCTGCTGCCCCCTTGTTTCCCATCTTGGGACGAGTCATGGCTGCGATTAGAACCCATGACCCCCTGGACATGCTCATTTTCTACTTAATGACTCGCACTCTAACCACTGAACCACTGGGGCACCTGATATTTGTAGAGAAAGTTAAGCCTTATGAAATTCACTTTTTTTCCTCCTTGACCAGATCCAGCTTGAACATCTCTCTGCCGCTTCTGCCATTGCTTTCAGGGCTCTGGTTTTTTCCCTCCCTGCAACGGAGAGCTGTTTCATGAGGCTGTATGCAGACGTTCCTAAACAACCCCCCTAGCTCCAATTTCTGCAATGAGGACTTTGACCTGATAGCCTTCTCTCCTCAGGCTGTTTGCCAGATCAGCATACTTTTCAGTCTTGTAGATCTGAGCTGCCTCCATTCTGTTCTCATATGGCACCGTGAGCTTGATCATGATCAGCTGCTTGGTTGACTGAGAGTGGACTACTATGTCTGGTCTCATGCCACTCTTGCTGATGATCTCTGGGTGACTCTTCCATTCTGGGAGGTCTGCAGTGCACTCCCAGTCATCTGCCCCGTCCAGCAGACTCTGCCTGCATGTTGCAAGTGGCACTGTTGTTCTTGGCCATGATTCTTCCCATATCATTGTGGCCAGCCACGCCTGGGATGCCACCTTTCTGGACTGACACATCCAAGTACTTGTTTTCCATGGGGTACTTGGTCAGCCTTATTGCCAGGACAGATAAGATCTTCCCTTCGACGTTCAGTAGTGATATTGGCCTGAACTGACTGATGTCACTCGATTGAGTTTTGCTCTTCGGGATGTACACACCATCTGCCGTCATCCACTGGCCGCTGATCTCTGGTTTCTCCCAGCTGATCGCAGCAGCCAGTGGAGCCACTGCAGCACCTTGGGACATTTCTTGTACAGCTGTAAGGTATTCCGTTTGGCTCTGGTGATGATTTGGCTCTGGCTTTGTCGACCACATTCTTGATTTCCGCCAACGTGGGTGGCTTGTCATTGAACTGTTCCTCGGGGTTGGTTGGCCACGCCAGACCTTGAATGTCGAGTGGTGCTTTGCTCTGTGAGTTAGAGTATGTTTTCCTCAGATGCTGCTCAAGAACTCCTTTGTCCACACTTAGGGTCCCAGATTTCGGCTGCTCAAACAGTGTTCTGGCAAACATGAAGGGGTCTCT
>JADBJO010007760.1:27500-32500 GCA_016801955.1 Conus betulinus
TATACAATACATTTGCGGTTAAATACATTCTCAATATACTAAGTATTTCACTTCGTGTTTAGGATTTTTTAAGAAAACACTGAAAAAGAAAAAGAAAAACAAACAAAAGCCCCCAAAACAAACAAAAGTAGCAGAAAAATCAAATGAATAACATAAAATATGGGAGGTAAGGAGAGGAAGCAGCAATCACGTCATCAACAAGAATATGTGAACAATTTACAAACACGAGAGAAACCTATACAATAACGTAAAGTAGTTTAGGGTAGAGACCATCTTTTCCATTTTTTCTTCTTCTTCTTCCTCTTCTTCTCTTCTTCTTTTTATGCTGATCGATGAGAATGAGGATGATGAAGATGGTGGCATGGATTTCCATTCCGGCCGGAGACTGCATAACAGGGGTGTACTCTACATCCCAGCGCCAACCAAGCCCGAGAGATACAGACACACACCCGCAGTGTTGGTCAGGAAAATTTGAGCAAAACTCTCTGAGCTGCATCCATTTAGTGGTTGAAACTCGACTGTGATGTCCAAGTCCTCTCAGCTGAGCCTGTGGCAAACTCAACCCAGGGTAGGAGCCGGTCGGGTCACATGGCTCTGATGGGAATGGGGGCGTCCAATTTCACCCATTCCAGTTTCACCTACGCTTTTGCTTTTCAAATTAGCAAGATGGCTGCCCCTGACCCCGTGCAGTTTCACCTACTCAGTTGTCCCCCCCCCCCCCCCCCCCCCCCCCTTTTTTTTTTTTTTTTTTTTACAGAATTTGCCAAAAGTCCAATTTCACCTACCTTGGGGTTGGCAAGCCGTCAAATTTCACCTACGACCTGTGGACCTGTGGACTGTATTTTTCTTGTTCTCACTCTGCATGTCTTGCCCACTTTTTTATTTTTCAATGTGAAATTGACTCAGTCTTTTCTCATAACTTCAATGTGAAATTGACTCAGTCTTTTTTCTCATAACTTCACTGACTCTTACTTTTGTAAAGTGTTTGAAATGCGAAATTTACTCAGTCCCTTCACCGACTCGTACATACTGGTTCATTTGTCTTCTCTGCAAGCATGGAGCATAAATTTATCAGCACAAACAGAGGGGGGAGGGGGGCGAAAATTAATTCTGGATGGTCACTTCTTTGTTTAATGCGTTGGTATGCTTGATGAGTTGGTAGGCTGTCCGTCGGTCCCTCGTATAGCGCAGAAACCACTGTAGGTGAAAGTAACCCTTATGATACATCACAGTAGGTGAAATTGGCCTTCCTGAGACCACAGGTGAAACTGGAATAGGTGAAACTGGAATAGGTGAAATTGGATGTCCCCATGGGAGTGAAACTCTCAACCTCCCCAACCGGGAGATCGCGACGCTAACCACTCCGCCTTTGCGGCTGGCCATCTTTTCTTGTTGGCCGTGGAGTGCAGGGAAACGAGCGGTCTATAAACACTGAATACATGGATGATCAGGGGTAGGGGTGTGGGGAGGGAGGGAGAGAGAGGGGCAGGGGAGGGAGGGATGACAGCGCCCTAAAACTATTATCACTGACAGCCAGGGACAATCGCCTGGTGAGTCTGTTCTGTTTGCATGACAACAAAGACGAACCACTACACAGCCCCTGGTGGACGAAACAATGTCTTCGGTGAGAACCAAGAACCGCGCTAGTCAGCAACCTTTGCACCTGTGGAACTTCTTAGAGTCAAAAAATTGTTTTCATCATCATTCATTTTTTTTTTTTTAAATGAAAAGCAGTTTCTTCTTCCAATAGGAACGAGTACTGTGTTTACCGAAAATGGAACAGAATAAAAATCCATAACACATCATAAATGACATTGATAATCGTCTCGCCGTTCATTTATGCCACATATTTGTAATGAGGTTTTGAAGATGCGGGCGGCTGAACTATTTTCTGGAACAGTTAGAGAAGGCATTAAAGACAGGTGCAACAATGTAACATTGTAAAACAAGACATCATCGAGTCTCATTTTGGAAACAATGCTCTTTTAAAATTTGAGAACATTCTACTTTATTCTTTTGATGGCAATTTTTATATTACATCGTAAAAGAAAAAAAATGTTTCAGCTGAATATACTCAGTAAAGTTATATATGAGTTGCTGAAAGTCGGACATGAAACAAACGTACCATGGTTTTCGGAACCGAAAAGTATTAAGTCTACTGCGATTTCTCATTATTATCTTTGTGTGTGTGTGTGTGTGTGGTGTGTGTGTGTGTGTGTGTGTGTGTGTGTGTGTGTGTGTGTGTGTGAAGAATAAACCGAAACTGACGCAAATTAGGTTAGATTTTCACTTTTTTCATAATTTGGAAAAAAAAGATCAAGCAACAAACAAAAGCAAAAAACAAAACAACAAACAAAAAACAGCAAGAACGTGCACGCACACACACACACACACACACACACACACACACACACACACACACACAGAGTAACCTTCACTCTCCTTCCTATGTACATTTGTTTTCAGTTGCACTGCATAAAATATGATTAAACAAGTTAATTGGACTGCTTCATGGCTACATTCCTTTGCAAGAGTTTAGTTTTAGTTTCTAGTGTGTGTGTGTGTGTGTGTGTGTGTGTGTGTGTGTGTGTGTGTGAAAGAATTGTTTTTTTAATTGGTCTCCTTCCCAGCTGCATCCTATTGTAAGAAGTTTGTTCAGTAGCTCTCTCTCTCTCTCTCTCTCTCTCTCTCTCTCTCTCTCTCTCTCTCTCTCTCTCTCTCTCACTCACACACACACACACACACACACACACACACACACACACACACACACACACACACATCAGTGCGCATCTATTTTCCTCGTAAATAAAAAAAATTCTCTCTCTCTCTCTCTCTCTCTCTCTCTCTCTCTCTCTCTCTCTCTCTCTCTCTGTTTTGTTTCGATTGACTAGCTTATCAGCTTGCTTTTTGTTTCTTGCTTCTTCAAACTGACATGGTAATCTGTGTAAGTATTAATTTATTTACGTCTGATTTATACTACATTCATACATAAAAAGTGAAATTTAAAAAAGTTAATTAACAAAAACAAAACACGAAAAACCCCCCCCCCCCCCCCCCCCCCCATCTGCAAATAAAAAAGGAAGAGGAAAAAGAACTGCCTGGACGCGCGCGTGACGTTTTAGTTTACAAATTGTTGTTATGGTTATCCTCTCCACGGTCGGTGTCTTTCTGATGGTAACGACCAAAATAATTTTTTATTTATGCGTGAAAGTCAGTTCATACGGAATGGTTCAATTGTCTGGAAGTGTGTGGTCTGGGTACGCGAAGGCAGATAGAGTTCATACGACAGTTTTGAATTAATACAGTACTTTCCGTCGGACATCGCTAAGTTAGAGTGAGACGGTCCTTCCACTGATTAAGTACTAAGTAAGAGGACGATAAGTGCACCAAATTTTTTTTTTTTCCTTTTTTTAATCCCTTTTTTTCTAATAAGGGCGCACCGATCCACTCTCTCTTGCCCACATAACCATGACAGACGTCCGTAAAGCAAAAATGACTGTAAATGAATGAATAAGGGTTAACTGAAACATATCAAGCTGTCTACAATTATGCTCTATCCAATCTTGGTTCGCATTCATTGAATACCTAATTCAGTTTTTCTGTGAAAGACTTTCTTTAGTGTACGTTAATTTTTTTTTTTTCGCAACCATGCTCCACGGTAGAGGATATATTCGCCTCCTTCCTCCCTCCTCCTCTCCCCTCCCCCCCCCCCCCCCCCCCCCCCCCCCCCTTTTTTTTTTAAAGTATTATTTTGTTTGCCTTGCTAGTTTGTTTGTTTGCTTGTTTGTTTTGTCTTTGCATTGCATTGCCTTCATCTCACCAGACTAACGATATCCCAAACCGGTCACCTTGGATCTATCATAAATTATGATGTCAAGCTTTCGCTGTGCTACACAGTGGCAACCATGCCCTGAAACGAAAATTGTACCCGTGTCGACAGTTACCATCTTCCTGATGCAAATTATCCTACAGAGGGGAAAAAATACAGCGTCAACATTGTGACGCGAAGTGTAAGCCATAGATTTTCCCACCCATGTACTCGCTATCGGCCTCTTCGGTGAAGAGATCTCGTCGAACCGCCGAGGCACCCCCAAATTACAAGTCAGCGTCGTGATTAGCCATTGGGCAAACAGATTGGGGCACGGCGTTCCCAGGCAATACAGTTAGTAAAAGCAGTTCGAAAGTAGATAACTCACAGAGGCCATCCAAGGCTTATCAACCTGGCGTTTTAATTGCCGAGACGATTAGATTGGTCTGGACATATTATGATTAGTGCCGTAAACAGATGTCATTAAGGCAGCACTGCCCTCTTAGCCAACGGTTCCGTCACTGTTGAAGGTATGGAGAGTATCAATAGCAGCCAAAGCCAAGGAGCAATCAGTACTAGTTATGGCACTCAGTGAAATAAAAAAAAAAAAAGAAAAAAAAAACGGGGGTGGTGGTGGTGGTGGTGGGTGGGGGGGGTGTTAATAGAAAGGATTTCTTCCAGATATCTGCCTTGTTCGTGTAGATTATTTGACTTATTATCGGGAGAGAAGCTGAATCTGACAATACAGTGTTTAACTAAACTTTGTCTTTCTTTTTTTTCTTCTCTTTCCATATTCACACACACACACACACATGTTACACGCAAGCACAAACGCATGCGGACACTGCTTTTCAGGACTTTTTCGCTGCGGGCACAGTTGAATTACCGAAAATGCTCCGATCGTTCTAAACTCATTCGGAAACTGCTACACATTCCTTAACAGCACAGCATTCTCTCTCTCTCTCTCTCTCTCTCTCTCTCTCTCTCTCTCTCTCTCTCTCACACTCACACACACACACACACACACACACACACACACACACACACGCGCGAGCGTGCACGCACGCACGCACATACACATTCACACACACACGCGCGCGAGAGTTTTGGGGCTCAGTTTTTGTTGTGCCTGATGTGTGTGTGTGTGTGTGTGTGTGTGTGTGTGTGTGTGTGTGTGTGTGTATGTATG
>JADBJO010007760.1:35000-61933 GCA_016801955.1 Conus betulinus
AGGAAACTGACGTTTGAGAACCACGTTGCCCAAGCTACAGCCAAAGCCAATCGAACACTTGGAGTAGTCAGAAGATCCTTCGACCACCTCTCGGGTCGTACCTTTGTTCAGCTCTACAAGTCACTGGTTAGGCCGATGCTGGAGTATGGACATTCTGTTTGGTCCCCACACTACTGGCAGAAAGGTCTACAGCAGGATGTGGAAGACGTGCAGCGTCGAGCTACAAAACTTATCGGAAGACTGAAAGAGAAGCCCTACCCTGACGTCTCCAAGAACTGAAGCTCCCCAGCCTAGAATTCAGAAGGCTCCGAGGCGACATGATTGACACATACAAGTACGTCACAGGGATCTATAATGCAACAAGCCCGCAATTTAAACCATACACAGGACGTGAGACCAGAGGTCACAGCAAGAAACTCGCCCAAAACCAAGTGCGCCGGCAAGTCCGAGGCAATTTCTTCTCAGAGAGAGTGGTGATGATGTGGGACAGCCTTCCTGAGTCAGTAGTGACAGCACCCACCCTGAATACATTCAAAAACAGACTTGATGCCCATTGGTCAGATCATCCTAGGCTTTATAACCCCAAATGCTATGAGCCAAACAACTAATTTCAACTGACATTGACAATCTTCCCACCATTACGTCAGTCAGTTTGTATGTCACATCAATAGAGCGATGAACCGATCTTAAAAAGATCTTTCAACATCGAAAACTACAAGTACAAGTGAAAGAAAGAACGAATTTCAAAGCAAACAATATGCGTTTTTGGCCTCTCGGGTCTTTTTCAGACAAGACAGATATGACTTTCCAAGTCCCACCAGTATTTAACTTCTGCAACATGTGCCCAGTTTTTGTTTTATTCAAGATTAACGTCATCGAAAACGCTATAGCGTCTGTTCGTGACAAAAAAAACAAAAACAGAAACAAAACAAAACAAAACAAAGCCTCTAAAACGAAAGAACAAAATACAAAACAAACACTACCCGTTTGGGTTTCTGCGGTCTTTTTAATTTTTTTTTTTTTTAATTTTTTTTTTTTTTTTTTTTTTTTATTTTTTTTTTTTTTTTTTTTTTTTAGCCAAGACAAAGAACATTCAAGAGACGATGATGAGGGTCGAACAGTCACTCATCTCCACAACTGGGCGCAAAATGCATGTGCCATGTATACCAGACTACTGGGAGGGGAGGCCATATGGGTGAAAAGAGTAAATATAACAATAACAATGAAAAGACAAATAAAGAGAACGTTACTGCTACTGATAATAACATTTATAATGGCGGTAGTGTTATCATTTAATGGCAATACTACCAGAGGAGACAGTAGTAAAACTGTAGTAATAATAGTAACAATACTGACAGGAGAAGAGTAAGGAGAGGGTTAGAAGATGGTTAAATACGAAGATTATAGTAGCAATGGTGATGATGGTGATGACGATGATAACAACAACAACAACAACAGCAACAACAATAATCATTATCATGTAACTTAGAAGTAAAATTAACATTCCGCTGAACGAAAGAGAAAAACAAATTACAAGACAAAGACACGACACGTTTCGACGTCTTTGCTCTTCTTCAGGCAAGAAAAACACAATTATGACAAAAGAAAACAAAGAACAATCACTCATCTCCTTAAACTGGGTGCAAAATGGATGTAGAATGACAATGCGGCTGCTGAGAAAGGCAACGCGAGTTAAAATGATAATAATAAATATTAATGATAACAATGATAATGATAATAATAATCATCATATGATAATAATGATGATAATGATAATAGTGATATTAATAGTAATAATAAGGATGATAACGATGATGGTGGTAATATTACTACTACTACTACTACTACTACTACTACTACTACTAGATGAAATAGAAGAGAAGGAGGAGGGGAGAGGGACGAGAGGAAAAAAGAAGCAGGATGTAGACAGTCACTGGCAAAGACAGATTTCTCATCCAGCATAATGCCACACAATAACGCGGCAGTGTTTTCGATTTCAAAGTAGCATTATTGTCCCGCTGAGATGACCATAGGTCGTCAGCCCTTTCGTTCATCGAAAGCGTGGACTTCCAGCCGCTACCTAACCACCCCCCCCCCCCCCCCCCCCCCCCCCCCCCCCCCCCCCCCCGTTGCTTGACGGTGGCGTTTTTCGCCGGTGGGCTCTGCAGTCATGAAACAAGGCCATGTGTACGCCCATGTGAACTTTGTCATTGCTGGGCCTGACAATGTGCCATGCGAACGCTCCTGTGGAGGTTCTGTCGTGTCACAGGTCACACGCCACAATTAGGATTTGGCACTAAAACACTATAATCATAGTCCATATAAGCGTTTTGAGACCTACCATGAATTTGAGGACAGCATTTAAAGTGACAATTGATCAAAAGAACTCCCCAACAATTTTTTTTCCCTTGTTTTGAGGGATTTTCACCAATATGATGTAACAGTCTTCAAATACATGATCTTCCCCCAGTTGATGATACATTTCACGCCTTTGCACTCACCCGTGACCCCATCTTTGCGCCAGCTCAAAGATTTCTTTTGTTTTAATCATTCTGCTGGGAGTCACCTGGTTTGACCTTGATGGCCATATGAAGGAAAATGTGGAGAATCAATTTTTCAGACGCAATAAAAATTCTCAAAAGCAATCTAATTAATTTACACCAGTTTACAAATACTCGACCCCTTAAGCAAGGCCTCGGCGCATTAATTTTGGTGTGCAGCCTGCACACAACTTTTTCTCTGACTCGCTTGAAGAAAATAATCCCCACATGAAAAACAACAATCAATTTCCAACTCAACTGAACAGTTTACATGGCACTTACCCACTTAGGTTAATTCTGTGAGTCCTTTGACAGCAGCTGCTATTAGCTCGCTGATGCCTTGCAACAGCCCGTTTGCAATTTTTGCCTGCATTCAGATGACTCTTGCTGTTGAAGCCTTGTCCACAACATTTTGCTAGTATTTCTGAAACACGATATGGTCATAATAAGTGCAGGATGAAAAAAAAAGAGTATCCAGTGTGCTGCAACTAACTTTTCTTTTTTTTTTTTGTTTTAAAGTTTGATATGATGAAGTACTCCCTAAAAAGTTACTGAAAAACACTGAAAATTCTTGGAATCACCCCAAGTGAAAAAAAAAAAGGATGTGACAAAAGAGTCGCTCCATCTGTACACACAATGACCTGCTCAAATTGATATTACAAGCAGTTTGTGCATGGTTAATGTGAGTACAGTGAAATCACTGCGCTGACGATTAGTTGTCTCCCTTCCAGCAATTCAGACAACTGAAAAAGTATTCTTGAAAACCAATGTTTGTATGGGATGGACCGTTGCCAAATTTTGTCGGGAACCACTCATATACATTCATATCTCTTATCATGATAAGGGTACCTATGTTTTCACACGTTTTTTTTTTTTTTTTTTTTTTTAATTGTTTTCTCAAACCCACCCCTTTTAAGACATGATTTTTGACAATCATGACAGGAGCAGAAAATCATCCCTTTTTTCCCACATTGGACAATTTATGACCACTGGTTAAAATAAAAAGTACTAATTTAGTCTTAGAGCAATGTTAGATTAATGTGAAAATCATTCTTTGCTGAATATAGCGTATGTCAATGTTGAACAACAATTTGCATTTCAAAAAACAACAAGCGAAAATTCTCAAAACTGTCTGATTGCACAATTCTACAAGTACTCGACTCCTTATGCAGGCCTTGGCGCATAATTTGTGGTGTGCAGCCACAGCCAGTGGCTGGCTCTCTCTCTCTCTCTCTCTCTCTCTCTCTCTCTCTCTCTCTCTCTCTCTCTCTCTAACACACACACACGCGCGCACGCGCGCGCGCACCTTGTCCACTTCTCCCCGAACCCGATCTCCCCTTGTGCGTTTCTTTACAGTAGGAACAGGGGAAGGTTTACATATTATAGCTATTTGTTAAATTGACTCTCTCTCTCTCTCTCTCTCTCTCTCTCTGTATATATATATATATATATATATATGTATATATATATGTGTGTGTGTGTGTGTGTGTGTGTGTGTGTGTGTTTATTCACTCGTATATTCTTAGATTTCATCTTGTTCATCTATTCATATATTTCTTAAATTTCAACTGATAATCTTTTCTTACAGTTAAAGAAATAAAGATGATGATAAATAGGAATAATTAAAATAATTACTACCATCATCGTTATTATCATTTTTATCATCATCATCATTATCACTATGAGATTAGAATTGTCATTTTTGTTTTCATACTTGTAGCAACGTCAGTGCGGAGCTGATCTCCTTCTCGACCTGTGATTGCTTGTCGGCTTTTCTCTTGGGGAAACGGTTTCCGCAGAGAAGTGGGAGGATCCTTTCCGCTTCCCTGGTTACCGCCGACACGAGTTACAGGCCTTGAGCTGGCGGACTGGGGTTGGCGGTTGCCACTGATTGGCTTCGTGGTCGGCCAATCCTGGATCGGAGGCGCGCGATACGAATCATCCACCTCCTAGCGCGAAGGAGCGCCGTCAGGTGGCGATGAAGAAATGCTAGAGGTGAAACCACGCTACGACCGTCCTGCTATCGGGGGAAAGCACCTTGATTCGTTGGGGGCTCTCTTGACCGTGTTAAACTATGGTCTCTAGATGGGTCGGGGATCCACCTGCAGACTTCTGCCCGAGAAACAGCCAACCACAACCAGGGGTTCCAAATGCCCCCCCCCCCCCCCCCCCCCCCCCCCCTAAAGTAAAAAGAAAATTGAACAAAATCAGTAATTGTCATTTTGATGCCATGAGAGGCCTCCACGCTCTCTTCTTCCTGGCAGACATGAAAAAGTAAAAAGGACATCATAATATACGAAATGAACGAATACTTATTTCGGTGCCAGGAGAGGTGGCCTCCAAAGCACGAATGCCCTTTACACATTTATTTACTATGGTGGTGGTGGTGGTGATGATGGTGTGTGTGTGTGTGTGAGTGAGTGAGTGAGTGAGTGAGTGAGTGAGTGAGTGTGTGTGTGTGTGTGTGTGTGTGTGTGTGTGTGTGTGTGTGTGTGTGTGATTTTTTTTTTTTTTGAATTCATAATAAAGTTTGCATGTCTATTCGTGTTATGTTTTTCTTTTATGAGCTATGCACTTCCCGCTTTTCTGAGGCTTTATATCATTTTAGCACTTTCATGTTATTTCATTTATACATAAGTATAGTTACGTGTTTATTCCATATTGTTCTATTAGTTTCTCTTCATTACTTTTCCCACGTCTTTCTTTCTTTATTCATTTGTCTTATTTCAAAATTTCCATTAAACATGTTTTTTAGATTATTGTTTTATTTGATTCTTTCTTTTCTTTTCGTTTTTCCTGATTTTCCATTTACTTGTATATTTCTTAGATTTTGTTTATGAGATCTATCTGTCCATTGTAATAATGATGATAATAATTCTTTTTCTTCTGCTGCTTCTTCTTCTTCTTGTGTGTTATTATTATTATCGTCACTATTGTTGATGTTATCATCATCATCATCATCATGATCATCATCATCATCATCATCGTCCTCCTCCTCTCTCCCCCTCCTCCTCCTTATCATTCATTCGTTCCGTCATTCATTCATTCGTTCATACCATTTATGTATTCATTCATTCATTCATATTGTTTCTGTATTCATTTATAGAGACTGTTTGTCATCTATGTATTGAATAATTCATTTCATTTCATTCATTTTTTCATCATCTATCTATTTATTAACCTAGTTCACCTAGGTTAAGAAGGTGCGTTAGTACTTAGGCTATTTCTTTCTTTATTCTGTGATATATCAACTTTTATTGTAATGGCAGATTTGAAGTGTGTGTACTCTTACTATGCTGTAATCGGGAAATATCTTGTACGTTGTTGTAATCACAAAACACCTTGTTATTTACGAAATTTCTACTTGTCGAAAGTTTGACTACACCTTACAAGCACTCATGTGCAGTCAGAATGCATGTCTGATTGCACATGGCCATTTTTGTGATGTTACTCATTCATTTTATATGCCTATTTTCATGAATTTATTTGTTTATTTGTTCAGTTTTTAAATTAATTAATAAAATAAGTAATTGATTACTCGATTTATGTATTCATGATTAATTCATATCTTTGTGTGTCTATCTATGTATTTATTTATTGGTTCATTTATTTACTTACGTCATATATAGACATTATTTTATCGTGTTTTTATCCTTTATGTAGCAGTCGTTGTGCTACTATCAGAGACTTTTTGATTATGAGTCTTTACATTTACAGGTATTTTAATCCATGGTGCTTTGAGTTGTGTAGGCTACATATGTGTGTAAGTGAGTTCTTGTGAATGTAAAATGGACTTGAAGGTGTGCGTCTTTTTTTTCGTTTGTTTGTTTGCATCTTGTACATTTGATTGCGTGGAAGTGAGTGGATTAGACAATCAATACCTTAAGTCACTTTTTTTTAAGTGTCGACATCCCCTGCCATTTTGTTTATGACAATATGAATAAATACACACACACACACACACACACACACACACACACACACACACACACACACACACGTGCGCGCGCGCGTGTGTGTGTGTGTGTGTGTGTGTCTGTGTGTGCGCGCGAGATATTTATTCATATTGCTGAATGCCGATTTAGTTAAAAAAAACAAACAAACAAAAAAATGATTCGAGTTACTGTTAGTCTTTGAAGATATCGAGACGGTTTGTAACAGAATGTATTAGGTGTTTTGTGTTACACTTTGTACATTGTAGTTACCATGACCAAGTATACAGAAAGTAGTTTCAAACAATATGATACATAACAGCACAAATCAAAACGAAAAAAAATCAAAAGGTGCTGCCGGGAATGACTTACGGAATACATGGAGGGAAAAAAAAAGCCTAGGCCAACAAGAAATGAAACAAGACCTACGTAACTAAGGAATTCAATGTGTACAAGTGACATCAAAGTATGAATTAAGAAAACAGTGCTGTAACACCGGCAATAGAAGTTTAGAAAGGAACAAAACCGCCTGTTTTGTACACACGTCGCTGCATTTACTTATTTACTCTTCTCTTCTTTGATTCTTCCCCCCCCCCCCCCCCCTTTTCATATCCTCACTTTTTCACGCTACATACCCCCCCCCCCCCCCCCTTTCATTGCCTCACCTCCCCCACCGACCCACTATTTACCTGCCGAACGCTGTACCTCAACTTTGGAACTGTTTCTGTAGGGGAGCTGAAGGCGTAGGGGAGAGAATCTGCTGACTGAAGAATGTAGGTTTCAATATTGTAATTACGTCCCTTTACCAATAGAGCCAAGTACCTGCCCACCTGCAAACAGCAACCCACTATACGGGGTAAATGGTGTTGAGATTCATTGATAATAAAAAGGGGGGGGGGGGGGGGGGGGGGAGACGCAGGCATGGTTAGTGGCATCCCAAAATATTCTGCATTGTGGAGGGGAATGGGGTGAAGGGGGAGGACGTGGGGAGAGAGGGTGGGTGGTAAATGGACGAGTGGGGGGGGGGGGGGGGACGCAGACATGGACAGTGTGGCATCGCAAGATATTTTGCATTGTGGAGGGGAATGGGGTGAAAAAGGGGGGGGGGGTGGGAGGTGTAATCTGACTTTTCGTTACACCGGCAAACGCGCAGCCTGTGCATCATTCGGATGGGAACACCTTTCTTTGAAAAGGGAAATAACCTCTAAAATTTGTTTTGGAAATGTCCTAGTTAGTTGTTGGTCCTACTTTTAGTGCTCTCTCATGGACTTGGCTGACCCCTGCAGCTTTGGAACAATGGAACCGGCACTAGGTTTTCTCGCCAAGCGCGGCTAGAATTTTTTGTGTCATAAAGTATTTGGGTTGGCGCGAAGGGGGGACTAATTTCTCGTTCAATGAAGCGCTTGAAATTATTTTACAAAGTGGACCTGATGAGGCAGAGAGCAATAGAGAAGAGGAAAGCGAATTATTTGAAGATATATAGCGTATGATTATGATTCTGATGACGAATTATCAATATCAACTGCAGCGGACGCTGCCGTAAACACACGTGGTCGCCAATGAAGCCGATTCTAGTGATTCGAACAAATCCGTTTGATCAAAACACAGCCTGTGTAAAACAACAATGGCTACTTCGCTGACTTGTTTGCTTCTAATACTGTCGAGTTATTGTTTTCATCTGTGTCTTCGTCCCTCCAACCTTTTCTTTCTTCTCAGTCCATTCCATAATCCTGGTCTGCTACTCACGCAAAAGTTATTATTATTATTATTATCATCATTATCATTATTACATTTATCATTGTTATTACTGCTACAGCTACTACTGTTATTGTCATTATCAGTGTCATTATTATTATTATACATTTATAATTCTAACATTGTATTTATTATTACTAATATTACTGCTATAACTACTACTGTTATTATCATTATCCGTGTCATTATTATTATTACATTTATAACTCCAAAATTTTTTTTTTTTTTTGAAATTTATTATTTTTTTGTTTTGTTTCAATATGTACCTTTCCTCCCTCTAACCTCTTACCTGTTCTCTTTCTATTCCGCAATTGAAGTCTCTGACCCACGCCACAGTTTGCAGCAAGATGGTAGAGATACGTGACCGTTTGATCGTCCTTTGTTTTCATCGTTTTAAATGTTGTCTGTCCTGCCTGAATAAGACCCGTACAGTCGAAACGCGTGGTGTCTGTTTTGTAATTTGTTTGATCCTCCGTTTGGGGGATTAGTAATTCCTTTTTTTTTTTTTTTTTTTTTTTTTTTTTCCTAAAACTCCGATATAAATTTTAAAATGAGTTCTTTTTTGTTTATCGTCGGTAAAGGAATATTTCTGGCACGATAGTTTTTTTGTTGTTTTTTTTTAAATAAAGTGCTTTATATGCTGTCCTGTTAACAATAACGTACACCATGAAAAATCCATGAAACCTAATTGCCAAGATACTGGCGAAAATGACTCCCCAGCCTAGTCAACACATCCAGCGTCTTTTCTCTAGCACAAGTCCCATTCCTCCTGTTCGGCATTTCCTTTTCCTTCTAAACAAATCCGTATCAACGCAGCTGATGTGTGTTCCAACACGAAACATGAAAAGGTCATTCAGAACGTTGGTAATGCTTGCAACAGCTTACAGCAGCGTGACTGATTTTCTGTCGGACGGAGTAGTCAAATTATATCCATTTAAACTAAACATACAAAATATTCTCAAACATTGTATAATCCTAGATCCCAAACATTGTGAAATAAGAAAATTAGTAATCAGAACTCTTTTCTTAGAACCCCGGATGAATAACATCCCTACATATAGTAAGCTCCACCCACAATAGCAGCTCTTCTTGGCTAACTGAGGTGGATAACTAGCCGACATCACCAAAAACTTTCCCGGTCACTTCCAAGAGTATCCCCCCCCCTGGACCTACCCGGTCTGGCGACGGTCAGGAGTTCCCAAAGTGGTCGGGGTTTCCTCCTGTCACCGCCCTACGGTTGGAAAAGTGTATAACCCAGCGACCTTATCAGGTAGCTTCCCCCAGTGCCATCAGCCCTCCTGTGTCTGTTAACTATTAACCATCACGCCCTACAGAAACCAGATTTACAGTGAGAGGGATGCACAACTGGTATATCTTATGGGGGTGTACAGTTGTTTTACTTTTCACACAAATAGTGTTAATATTCAATCATCAATGTTGCTAGATTCAGTACAAACAAAGGTTAATTGAACCATAAGCTGGTTTCAATCATTGAGAGAGAGAGAGAGAGAGAGAGAGAGAGAGCGTGTGTGTGTGTGTTCGCACGTGCGTGTGCATACAAGCATCTGTGTGTGTGTGTGTGTGTGTGTGTGTGTGTGTGTGTGTGTGTGTGTGTGTGTGTGTGTGTGTGTGTGTGTGTGTGATCTCCTAGTAGTCTCATTGGTAGTGTTCACTGACAGTGGTCTGCACACAGAGAGAGAGAGAGAGAGAGAGAGAGAGAGAGAGAGAGAGAGAGAGAGACGGAGAAGGGAGAGATGGGGAGGGAATGGGGGAGGGAAGGATATGACGTGTGTGTGTGTGTGTGTGTGTGTGTGTGTGTGTGTGTGTGTGTGTGTGTGTGTGTGTGTGTGTGTGTGTGTGTGTGCGTGCGTGTGTGTGTGTGTGTGTTACTTGCAGGGGGAAGGATTACGTTTAGCTGTCTTACTATGTTCATTAACGGTGATGGTTCTCCATCATTTTGTTCATGTCCAATGAGCTGTGAATCCTGTTTGGTGAGCCTTGTCCACCTGGTCAGCCTTCCTCCAATGGCTGGAAAGACAGTCACTGGACATCAGTGACGATATGTAATAGTGATGATCTGTGCCACCATTATTAGTTCTGATGCTATGTAGGCCTAAGATGAACTACAGCATTATCTGCAACCACACTGGCTGGTACACACGCCTTAAAGATAACATAACGTCAGTTTATATATATAGAAGATTCACACACACACACACACGCACACGCACATGCACACACACACACACACACACACACACACACACACACACACACACAGAGTGACATGTCAGCTCAGTTTTTTTCTTCTTCTAACGAAAGGACACATTCAGAGACGTTTGCTGTCAAAAGGGTCTTGTTGTCACCGACTATTTGTCGAAATGTCTCTACTAGAGATATCTGACTAATGATCTTACACAGACAACGCCTGGATGGTTAAAAATAAAACAATGGCGACGGAAAACAATGTTGGCGATGTGTAGCTCCGTGTGCTAGTCACTGGCTGTCCACAACAAACTGAAATGTGCTAACCCGTCCAACAAACAGCAAGGATGGCACACGCACACGCACACACACGCACGCACGCACGCACATGCACACGCACGCACACACACACACACACTACTCCACCGGTCGAGTTGGGGGGGAGGAGGGGAGGGAGGGGGGCTCCCGTTTCTCTGATTTGTCAGCTGGGTCCGTTCAACATGAACTAAGTCCATTTGAGTCCTTATATCCAGGTATCCGGCTACAATTTGCTGTAATCGAAGCTTTTCACACAAATCATGTACAAATCGAGTTACATCAACTCGAATATTGGGCAAAGCAGACGATCAGACATCTCGCGGCTCTCAAGCTCACAACTGCGAAGTTTGAAGAGAATTGGTCCCGGGGAGCGCTCTTTTCAAGATAAATGGCTAAAAAAAAAAAAAAAAAAAAAAAAAAAAAAAAAAAAAGGATTTTGCGGCGTGGATTAGCAGATCCGAAAGCAAACCTGCTGACCTTCAGCTTTTGATGAAATTAAGTTATGCTTTTGAAGGCCTGTTTCCGCCATTACAATTCATTGCTCTACACTCTGCTGTAGACATCCCATGACTGCACACTGGAAAGAGCTGTTAAACACAGCTTGTTTATTCAATACTTGGGGCACCCACTCAACAGCACTGTACTAGCTTACTGTAGCTATTCCGGGCAGTTCTTTTGCTGAACGGCTTGGAGCGAAGGGGTAAGTGATTTGTGTGAGCTGTCATTTCAATCAAAGAAGGCGTAGGACGGGTGGTCACTTGAAGAATATGGATGTACATCGGAACTTAACATATTTAAAAGGAAATTCAAGAAGACCCAAAAGATGCGTGTTCTTCAGCAGTATAGGTCTGTCTGCCATAAAAAGTACAGCTGCATGTCCAGTGAAAAAGAAAGACATTCCTCGGTTTTCAAAAAGTGATATTAGCTATGAAGTGTGCACTGGAATGCGCTCCTGATTTAGATCTTGAACATTTTGCACCCATGGTAATTTCGCAATGTATCCTCTGAGATTCAGGTAAGACTTTTTAAAAACCTCTTTTCGGAGGATTTCCGCTATGTTGGGGTGGGAGTTGCGGATGGGTGGCCCGAAAACGAAAAGAATCTTTCAAAATCTATTTAAAAAAAAAAAAAAAAAAAAAAAAAAAAAAACCTCCGATTTCCGAAAAGCCAACCTAGGGTGAAAATGAAGTGTATAAACACCACGTTATGGTGCAATCATCCCTAATAACTCCCCTCTTCTCTCCAACCCTCCTCTCCATTCCCTCCACCTCTTTCTTCATTTCCCCTTCCCTCCTTGCCCCTCCTACCCTCCCCCTTCACTGTTTTCCCCAATCACGAATCGAACTTGCAGGAATGCGTGCTGCTAGTCTGCCACGAAAAGGTCGATAACCGCGTGCTGCCACTGTCACCCTCCACCCTCCCTCATGTCAAAACACGGTGATCTCCCTTGACGCGTAGGCCGACAGTCTCACTCACCACCATCACCGTCATTATGAGTGACGCCACCTCCTCCGTCCCCCCATTACTTCTGCCACGTTGTCGGTGATCCTGAGGAGAACTCTATCGCAGAGTTGTCCAGGGTCTTTGAGCTGTCAAAGCAACGAACTCTTGCAGTTGATTGATTGGCAGAATAACGCACCGCGCAAAATGTGAAGAGTGTTGAAGATTTGTAGCATACTGCTGTGCTCTCTACAGTCTGGATTTATGTCCAAGAGCCAGGAAGGTGGAGGTCGATCGCGAGGTGTCCATACTAGTAGTGGCCCCACCACCACCCTCCTTTTCCCCTTCAAACACTAGCAACTTTGTGGGCATCGCTTAGATCAGATCGTTAGCAACTCTGACGTCCCTTTTCCTGTAATTTTTTGCATGTCTACCCCCCCCCTTCCCCCTCCCCCGCACACGCACACATCAGTCCATTTTGTTATGTCCCACTTCGGCAGGTTTCACAGTGTCTGGGTCAGAGGTAAGTCTTCATGTGCCAGCCATCTTGTACGTTAATTTTGTGCATGTTTTAGAGTAAGATCTGAAGAGAGAGAGAGAGAGAGAGAGAGAGAGAGAGAGAGAGAGAGAGAGAGAGAGAGAGAGAGAGAGAGACTCTATTTCCTTCAAATGACATGTGTTATTTGTATGTGACACGAAAATATGCGTCTGGTCGTCAGAAAAAATTTCCCTATGCCACACAAGGCTAAAACTGGTTAACAATTTCTGGCATTTATCAATTAGACATTTGGATCATAACTGAAAATGTTCAGTACAATATCGCATGATCTGAAGCATTTGAAGCCCTGGCAAACGACATTACAAGAAATGTTGCAACCATGGAAAGATAAACAGCTTACCCATTCATTCTTCTCTCTGACAGCGGATCCTCACTGGTTCACAGAGTTTGCGGTTTCCAACATATATTCCAGCATAGAAATGCAGCACAACAGTCCTGAAAATAAAGATTGCATTGTATTCTTCAGATTCCATCAAAAGAAGAGTGAATGTGTCTCCATGTATTCTAGGGAAACAATATTAAAAGAAACCCTTCAGATTCCTATTTGAGTCTCATACCTTATACCAAAATTTCAGTTTCATTCAGATGTTAGAAGCAGTGACCAAAATGTAGAGTGCTTTGCTCATGTGTATTTCGACTAAATGCATCTCAGAAATGGTAAGATCCTGAATTTGTTTAACGTCTGGAATGTCTTTTAAATCTCATGATCACATCATTAGCACCTCCTGTCGAACAAGAACATGTTTTATTGCCATATGAAAACTAGAGCTTTTGCGGGACACAAATGATCAGGTTAAGACATTGAATTACACTAATTCCAACTCCGTCACATTTTGCAACATAACATTAGCAGCAGAAAGAAAAAGCGTGTGTGTATCACGGTCTGATTAAATTTTCTGTCTCCAAAGAGAAAAAACACCATAGGATATACTGGGCAGGTGGAGTTGGCAGCAGTCCAATAACATGAGCTCCCAGGGTTTTGTCATGTTAGTCTGTGGTGGAAAAACTGTTTTTGTTATCCTTGTCACCAGGTCATAACGTTGTTGGTCAAATAATTGACAGTCATCAAGAAAATGTAGTTCGTCCTCAACATCGTGGCATGTCTTGCATTATCTGTCTTTCCTGTCAGTGTTGGTATAACGGCCCCCCTCTCAATGTGGAGCTCATGGGCGCTCATTCGTAATCTAGTTAGTACTCGTCTGCAATCTGTGTCAGTGCGTTGCTCCAATAAGCCGCCCGTTTGTATTCGGTAGCAACTGTGGCAAAAAATTTGAGCTTGGGTGTGCTTTGGTTCTTTTGTTTCTTTCAGAAGTCAACATAAAACGTTTCCAGCTTCGCATTGATTAGAAACTTCAGGCGAGTCACACAAAATGTACCCCGATTCCAGACGCCCTGTAATCCTATTGTTGACAAGGTTTGTCGCATAAAACTTCGTCCATGTGCTTTCTTCGGTGTCCTGAGATATCACTGACGGATAAATCTGTTGTTGATAAGAGTCTTGGTCTGACTCTAATATGTGTATGAAGAATGCGATAATCTGGGTTATCACTTTAAAAATAATCGGGAATTCCCCCAGTTCGCCCCAAACTGGTAATGTCATAGTTTTCTATGGAGTCTTAATAATTGCCTGCAGAATTTAGTGTGTGCAGTTTCATGTGGAAATTTGTTTGGAAGACTGGTTTTGAACTAATGCTGCATTTTCTTTCCTTGACATTGTTTTATTCCATCATTATATTGGTAAGAGAATGGGAACCACACTCCAATCCACATGTGAAGATGGGAGAGATTCACGAGTCAAATAGGCTCGTAACTGTTCTCATATCTACATTCCGACCATAAAACGTTCTCTTCAAGGAATATGCAGCTTTATTCCCTTGTCTTTGCGGAGTGTTTGGGGGCTTCTGTAAGATGTCAGTTTTTTTATGGAAAATGACTCCAAGATATTTATATTGATTTACTGTCTCAGTGATGTTTTCACCGCAGCTGAAGAATAGAGGTACTTAGGATCTGATTTGGTGAATACACTGACCTTCTGTGTGATCCTGTGACTTCTGGAGGCTTTTAAAAGGTTCAAGTGCTGCATGTTATCACTTGATAGGTGTCACACACTGCACCAAAGAAATAGCTCCATGGCTATGTTACATTTGATATTTCCGAAAACTTAGTAGCTGTGAGGTGGTCATGAGAAATGTAGGCAGTTGGATTTCGGTCAGAAGAAGTAGAGTCAGGCTTTTCATAAACTGCTTTAGACATCATGGAAGAGTATCTGTGGCCATAATTTTTATGACAGTTATTATTGAAAAGTGTGCGAAGGGAGCGAAATCTCTCACAAAGGGGCCTTAAGCGCTTTAGACGAAAAGAATTTGAGTGTGGTAGAATAATGGGTAATGGCCGGCCGAATAGCAGCGATGTGCCCTCTCACCTATTGCAGATGTTCCAACTGCGATCGTTGGCATCCAAGGCGCTGAGGACCCTTCCGAGTTCGAATCTCCCTGATAGTGAAAGGGAGAAAATTCATCCACTAGAACCTCGGAGAAGTGACTGCTAAAGGCTCAGTCAGCTGAAGATACTTAGTAACAGGCCGAGTCCACTGCCTTGAAGAACGGGAGTCTTGTGCTCGTTCAGTCGGTATTGCTGAGGGTTACTGTATTGATGCTCTGTCAGGCTGGTTTGAATGCGTGTGGACGACGTTGTCGCAACTGTCTGCAGAATGGATCTGGATCTGGATCTGGATTGGGTACGTGGCTAACATCCATTTATGACATAGGCGCGACGGTGGGGGGTGCGCAGCGTGATAATATTATCGGTTTCTGGCTTTTGCCAAAGCCGACTTGAAGCTGACGACTGACTTTTGATGCACGATGGATGAGTAGAGAAAGGGAGGGAAGAGGAGTAGGAGACGGGGAAGAGAGGAATGGACGCACAATTTTATTACTCTTCCTCATCAACGCCAGCTGGTTGGTTTCCCTTTTGTTTCAAATCATAGTTGGACCAACAGACCAGTTTAGACCGAACCAACCTCACCGACCTCTCAGGACAGTGCGTGCTACATTTTACGGCTCCTCACGTTTCACCAGACACACACCAGCCCAATAAGGCGCGGCTGTTGGTTTTCAGCCCTTTACATTCACAAACATTTGACTAACGGAATCAGCGTCACAGCCTTCACCACACTCTGCTCACTGAAAAAAATGGCCCTAGAGCCAGAACGCTGGGAGTATATAGACCTCTCAGCCTCTTTCAACGAGATCTTTCCCGAAACACCTTTTGTGGCCATCGCCCCACCCGAGTCGCAATGGAGCCATTAGAAGCATCTGATGAGGTCAGATCTAGCTTCACCACGCTGCCATAAGTGTCTCCAAACCTCGGACTGACTTTCTACTCCACACGGCCCGACAAAACAATGGATCCGATCATCATACAAATGCGCAGGGGGACATCCAGACAGATCCTTTAGACCCGTATCTAGGGCAAATTCAGGTATGTGTCAACTCCGTCGTCAGCAGCTTTCACCTGAGGAACCTCTCTAAAGGCTCAAACCCTCTTCAGCAAAGACAACACCAACTACGGCGTCACAGACTCTCAGGGCGTACCCTCGGCCACTGACAGGTCTTCCAGACCACTCCATCTAGACCAGCCATGGTCAAAGGGAGATTCGAGACCTCACTAAAGGCAACAACAATTAACGGTGTCGCCGAATCCCAAAGCTGTCCTCCCAGACCCTGATTAGCTTCTAAACCAGTCTTTCCAGACCAGCCAAAGCCAACATGTCTGCCGAGTGACCAGTCTCCAGACATTTTAACTGGCATTCCAAACTACCAACTAAGTTACCCCTCACTGTGATCCCATCCATTAGGCGAAACTGTATTGAGGTCACTCCCATGGTTGATGGTTTCCCCTATTGCGAGCAGCTTTTCGATTTTTAAATAGGTCCCATCCCACGTTTGAGGGATTTACCCATGCAGCCTCTCTGCTCTCTAAAGTTAGGCAGAATCATGCCCTTCACATATTTATAGGATAATTACTGTGTGCAAGTGGCCCCAAAGTAGTCTGGAATTTTCGATGTCTATTTGGTGAGATATGGTTGTTGCTTAAGTTGTTGTGTAGGAATGTCTGTAAATGCTAATATGTGGAAGAATGCAGGTAGAGGGGAATTCATTGTGGATGTAAACAAGGTGACAAACAACATACGACAAAGGCATGGCCCAAGGGATATTCTTTGTTTCCATCCCTGTATAAATGAATGAAGAACGAGGGAAGAAGATAATAAGATACGAGAAAGAGATAGAAGAGTGAGCAGGACAGATAGGGTCGAAAGAAACGTGGGTCTGGGCGACACAAGGGGAAGCAAGGTCTTTAACGCAGGGCTTAGGCGTCAAAGACAAGCCGTTTAAGAAAGACCGAGTTCGAAACCCAGAGGGGGGGGGGGGAGGGGGGGGGGGGGGGGGGGGGGGGGGGGGGCGGGTGAAGAAAGAGAAAAAGAAGACTTCTACGACGAAGAAGAGCCCCCAGAGACGACCACGGAGACCCAATCCTGGACGCTGATGGCAGATAACCTAAGGCCTCACCATCACCCGGTGCTGAAGCAAATTTGGGGTGACTTGTCCGAGAACTGATACGGTGTGAAATAGTGTGTGCGTGTGTGTGTGTGTGTTGTGTGTGTGTGTGTGTGTGTGTGTGTGTGTGTGTGTGTGTGTGTGTGTAAACTTAACCAGGTAAGAGTCATTGTATGAATAACCTGTGATTGGGAAGTATTGATATCTTTTGCTTTAATAATTCCTTTTTGTGTTTTGAATTTTTCATGAGTAATTATAAGTAGTGTAGAAACTGTATTTCTTGTTCGCAGGCGTGTTAAGAGAAGGAATGTGTGACATCCTATTCCCTAAGAGAGGTGAAATGGTTGTTGGGGGCATGAGTGCGCATATGCGTGTATGAGTACAGAGAAAACCTTGGTGTGTTAAGCCCGACTCATATATCAACTTAGTTCACTTCGCACGCACACACACACACACACACACACACACACACACACACATATATATATATATGTATATACATATATATGTATATATATATATATATATATATATATATATATATATATATATATGGAGAGAGAGGGGGGGGGGGGGGGATGGGAGAGAGAGGGGAGGTAGAGGGAGGGTTGGAGAGGGAGAGGAAATTAACAAGTAAACGAAACAGAGAAGATTACTACGCTAGCAAAAATAGAAATAGAGGGGAAAGGAGGGAAGAAGGGAGAGGGTGAGAGAGCGAGGGGGGGTGGAGTGAAGGGGGGGGGGAAATTGGAGCGAGCGAGAGAGAGGTAGGAGAGATGAGGAGGGAGGGAGGGGTTAGGGGGGGGGGTGGGAGCGAGAGAGAGGGGGGGGGAAGGGGGGGGGGAGAGATGGAGAGAGAGAGAGAGAGAGAGAGAGAGAGAGAGAGAGAGAGAGAGAGAGGAAGGGAGGGGGAGAGGGAGAGGATGAGGGAGAGAAAAGTGGTGAAATAGAAATTCAAAATACGTGATCACTGTGGGAATTGCACGCGCTCCCCCCCCCCCCCCCCCCCCCCCCCCCCCCCCCCCCCCCCCCCCCCCCCCCCCAAAAAAAAAAAAAAAAAATATATATATATATATATATATATATAGAGAGAGAGAGAGAGAGAGAGAGAGAGAGAGAGAGAGAACATGTTGCCAAAACCTTTAAGTGCGTAGCTAGAAAGTGGTTTATGTTTCCATGGTTCAATGCGTCTGGTCAGAAAGTAGTTTTACGTTCTATTAATTTCATGTGTACGATCCGATTTCAAGCACAGAACAACAACCCACAATGACCTTGGTCACAATCATCATTGTCTTCACCATCACCACTGCCGTCTTCATCAATCACCCACATTGACATCATCCATAACTTTTCGTCAACGACAATAACATCAGAATTTTACGACGAGATAATCTGCACCGTGGGGGATTTTGCAGAAGGGACGGGAGAAACATTTGATACATGTGCCAGAACATTCGTTGGCGTGCAAAACATTAGTGAGGGATATAAACACTGCACTGGACTGATGACGACATTGCACGCTCACATCGGACAGGACATGCTCCAGATCACCCCAGAGATCCCTGGCAGTAAAATGTAACTGGTGGAGAGACCAAAACGCCGATGGTCACCAACAGAAACATGAAGCAGAAACTACAGGAGAAGAGGGTTCACTGCTGCTGACCATCTGACCAGAGTGTAGGCCCAGACATTTGTCAGTGCTGGAAGGGTTACTGCCAGAAAAGACAGCCGTGATCAGCCCCCAACTGCCCGACCCTCGGGCATAGTACGTGGGTTGCCTCTAGATCGGCACCGCGCTGAAATCACGCGGAATTTTGCGCGATCCTACGTCGTTGTGCAAAATCTTCCGAAAAGTGCCGGCAGTTTGCCACTCGGCCTGTGACCGGCGAGAAGTAGCCGCTGCTTGTCACGTGACACACTGTGTGTGCGTCGGTATATGTATGCATGCTAGCATGCTATATGTGTGTGTATGTGTGTGTGTGTTCATCATTCGTATAATTTATTTACTTATTCTTTCTCTGGCATCTACTTACTGATTAATTCATTTCATCTTATTCATTATTTTATCTTTTTTATCAACCTATTAATGTTTTAGCTAGATTAAGATAGTACACGTCTTTTTTTTCTTTTTCAATTATGTAATTCATGAACTTTTATTGTAACAGCAAACTTGAAGTGTGTGTATTTTACTATGGTGTAATCAACAGCTAAACTGGTCTGTAATTAAGTTTTTATTTGCAGGTAAAGGGTTTAAATATATGCACACACCACCCCACCCTTTAAGGGCCTTGCTTCCCAGGATCACCAACAACGCTGGTGACGGTGACAGTGGGGGTGGAGGTGGTGTCACTAGTAACGGCGGTGGGGGTGTGCGATTTCCTGCGTGTTGACATGGGGAGAAGGAACGGGGAAGGGGGGGGGTGTCGTGAAAATGTTGCACAAGTGGTACGCGGAGATCGGCTCCTGTGTGAGACAGACGAGCGCGCGTGCCCGCTAAACCTGCCCCGGAAGTCCTAAACAGGTTCAACATGTATATGGGGAGGGAGACTGGGTATCAGACGGGAGGGAGGAGGAGTTAAGTGGTTAGAGGGAGTGAAGGGGGAAGAGGGAGGGTCGAGGCCTGACGCCCTGTACCATGCTGTATTCGGTTTCTTCTTCATCTCCCCTCCACTCTTCCGGCGGACCGTTTTCATTTTCCAGCTGAAACCACCTCCCTCCCAAAGAGAAAATAGTAATAAATCAATGAATTAAAAAAAAAAAGAAAATGATACGAATAAATGAATGACCAAATATGTACATAAAAAATTGAAAGCTGCTTAAAACCCCTGAAAAGCAGGGGAAATATCATGTCTGAATATCAGAAGATGCATCTTCTGGTCTTTACACACTTACAGCAACCTGCCACATTTCTAAAAAATACCATCAGAAGCACTTGCACAGCTCAAACCAGTCTTGCAAACTGAGGAGATAACGTCAGCCAGAAACAACTCTTTTTTTTGATGAGACAAGGGAGAAAATGTATTTTTCGCAGCAGTAGTGGTATACTTACCACTTGAGAAAGCGTACCCTTTTGGTCTTCCCGATTTCTTTTTCTGATTTGAATCACAGTCTTTGCAACACAACCTTTCCGGCGCCATTTTGAATGATACAGGAGTTTTCCCGCCAAATTCGCTTTGCCTGCCTTCGTTCTGGGCTTTTCAACATAGTGACCGCCCAGTAGGACTACAGTGGGACAGTCCGGTTGAGTCCAACTTGAACCACTGCGGGCGCTCATGCTATCGAACAAGCCAGGAACATTTTCAACAGCGCAGTGACACCACCGCGGCGCTTTCGAAAGTTTTATCTTGGCGATTTCTATGGTAAGATATCGTGTAAGAAAGTATTATATCAAATAGATTGGAAGTGACAAGCATTTTTTTTATGTACCGTATGCGAAACAACGTATAACAAAATAGCTTTTTTTTTTTCGGCAGAGGTACATGATATTGCATCTTTTTTATCATCTGGATATGAGGCAGTAATAAATCGGTTGCCAGATTTATTCAGACCCCTCCCCATTCCGTACCCCACTCCCCCACGAAAGAAAATGATAATAGTATTAACTACAGTTGCATTGTGTCATGAAATGGCCACTTTGCAAACATTGGAAATGCGTTTTTTTTTTAAACGTTTTAGATAAATCAGAGTACATTATTGTACATGCCTGTCCTGATGGTCGAGTCTATTCTTGCCATTTTTTTTGTGTGTTTTTAAACCATAAGTCAATAAGGCACCGTGTTTGATTTGAAAGATGTCAGATATATGATGAACTGAATGTTATGTATGGCAGTGGCAATTGAACAAGAGATAGGAGTCTAAATCAGTATTTGTTTATGAACTGCGAAAGTTTGGCCTCGTGGTATTATTACAGAGCATGTGTGACACGAGAAGAAAACAATTCTGAAAGTCTGATCAAATGATTGATATTTCTGACATGCCATTCGTGATTTTGCTTGTAAACTTTGTATTTTCTTAAAGTGATGAATGGTCCAACTCAAATCTTGAGTAAGTCGAATGGGAAAGAAGTACATTTTCCACAGTAAGTGGTTTGACAGTCCGTGTGCAGACAACGGGGGACGCAGATGACTTGCAGTTGTTCAAGTTTGACAGAGTTGAAAGCGTGGCTTGGTGCTGGTCAAAGGGAGCTCGACAAAGCAGATTTCCCCTGCTGGTCCGACAGTAGTAGTGCAGACGTTACATTTTGAGTTGTCATTACAGAGAACAAAATTGTGTTGTCAGGAGCTGACGTTTAAAGAAATGATGGAAAGAACATCTTCGTGACGTTTCTTTTGTTTTCATGGTTTGTTTCACGGGTTTCGAAGTCAGTGGGCTGACTTTGCAAAGTATGGTTCTGCTGCATTCTGCTGTTTGAGGTCTTTTCACATGGCATTTTGTTTGGAAGGTCGTGTCATAAACTGCACCTTAATGCTTACAGCAAGAAAAGAAAAGGATTAGATACACTTAAGGCAAAACTTGTTCAGCCTTAGCTTCATTTAGGTAATAATGTAATCGAATATTACTACAGTCTGTAGAATTCTTTTTTGCCAAAGTCTCCATTATCAAAATGTTCTCTCTATCGATTACCATAACAAAGGTGTACGAAAATCGCTCAATAATCGTGCAACAACCTATGCTTGAAAGGATTGTCGCGTTGCCTCTTTTTATGGCAGTTGATGACAACAAGAACATAGCTTGTACGTTTCTGTCATGATTATTACAATTATGAAAAGGCAACGCTGATATACCGATATGCTCAAATATAGGCCTATATTAGGATGCAGATAGATAGATAGATAGATAGATAGATAGATACATAGATACATATACATAGATACATAGATAGATACAGAGAGAAGAGAGAGAGAGAGAGAGAGAGAGAGAGAGAGAGGGGTATATGTTTGATACATTTTTACCCCATTTGTCTTGTGTTTCAGGTTTAGTTTTTTGCCGAAAAGGGTGGTACGGCAAAACATGCCTGCCACCAAGGACTCCTGTGCGTGAGTATTATACGTAAGTCAGTTCTGTAGGGGAGGGAGAGATGAGAGGAAGAATGCAGGGAGGTGTTGGGTTGGGGGGAAAGATGGAAGCGGTGGGGAGGGGGGGGGGGGGGGTCCTATCACAACTGTTCGTTGGTCTTCTTTTTCTTTTCTTTCCATTGTTATTTTCGTATTTCTTTAGAATAACAAAAGGGTGAGAGTGAGCATATGGGGATGGGAGGGGGTATCTAAAGAACGCGCTCGCACGCACGCACACACACACACACACACACACACACCACACACACACACACGCACGCACGCACGCACGCACGCACACACACACACACACACACACACACACACACACACACACACACAGGGCTAGGGGTTCCTTCGGAGTGCCGCGGCAGGAAACAGCTGATCTTGCGGGCTGGACAGGAAGAGATGAGGAGGGAATGAAAAAGAATGCTTTTGCATGTCACAGGCCCATGATTTAAGAGAAATGAAATCCAATGAAAGTTCAAAACCATTTCGCGCCGTCGCCGATCATACGTGCAGATGGGTGTCGCTCTGCACGTTATCACTCTCTTGCACAAAATTTATGTCAGAGTATGGGTAGTTGGATATGAAACAAAATGCTTTACAACACAGACTCAAAAACCTTTATTAGCTTAAAACCGTCAAAAAGCATGGTTGTTACGCGGGCGTGCACACACACACACACACACACACACACACACACACACACACACACACACACACACACACGCACACACACTTAAAAAAAAAAATACACAGCCTCTGCATATCCCTCTCTAAATTTATCATTCATGACATGACCCAGCAGTGGTTTCTTGCTCAACGAAGGAAAATCTATTCTCTCCTTTAAGATCTAGATTACCTGTAGCAATTCATTTTTCCGACGCTCCCCCTCGTTATTGAAATATGATTATCATATGCAGGGATGCAGGGGGTTATAGACAAAAGTATTTACGCTTTCACAACCAAAATGCGCTCTCGCATAGGCACATGCACTCTGTCACTCACATCGGGCCCGCACAAAGGTGACGGGAAATCAATAACATTTCACAGAAAACAATCAACTTTTATTTAACTTGACTCCGAGCCCCCACCCGTCACTACACAACACAATTATCTGTATCATACAACAATGTAAACACCAACAGACAATCTCATAAATCGCATCCCCTGTTCTTCAGTGATTCTTACTTAACCAGGAAAGACAATATTTCACTATTACATTTGCACATTTATAAACTTAAGAACAAATGAAACGTCCATAACTTGCCAGCATTCCTTGGTTGACCGTCAGTTTCTCTCATCCCACTGTGCGACCACGAGCTGAAGCTGCCACACTGTTGTGTCCTCCCGATTGGCCTAATCCCAGTTGGGGGACACTGGCAACGTAGCTCGCGTTGCACACTCAGACCGAGTCTCTCCCGGACTCCACTGCACTTCGCCCTCTCAACGGAAAGGGCTCCTGTCGACCTCTCCCACAGGTCTGCTCTGGCTGCAAACACCCCACCATTGTCTGGCAGCTCCCTGTCTAGGCTCCAACAGGCTAACACGTCTTGCTGTCGACCCCCCCCACACGGGAGACAATTCTTCTCGTCGTCGGCTCCGAGGCTACAGCAACCTCCACTGTCTTACGTCCCCCATCAGGAGAGACAACCAGGTGACAGCAAACCTCTGCTTCACGCTGTATTTTCTTGAGCCCTCAGCAAGCCGGGCGAGTTCAATTTCCCTTAAGTGAGTCACACACCTTCCTGGTTTTCCAGGCACCTTATATCCATTCTCAAAGAAAGAGAGAACCCGAGTTTAACTGGTTCAACCAATGGAATCACTGGCTCACATACATCACACACGATTTGTACCAATAACTCCCCAAGTTATTTTTATTCCACCATTGGAATCACTAGTCACCTACACATATACACACACACCACAGTTGTTACCACCAACAAGGACTTGGGTACCAAGTGGTTAATGCATAACCTCCTATTCAACTCATGTTCCATTCCCCAAAGCTACCCATTATACTAACAGCCTGGACTTCTCTACCAGCCAGGACTGAGGCTTCAAGTGGTGACTACACCCTATAGACAACAAGGTGCAAACCACTCAATAGTCCGAAGCCTTCCATTCATTCCTCAAAAGAAGAACGACTGAAGGGTCGCTGTACTCTGCCTGCAGGCTGACAGTCGCCTACCCGTGACGATCACCTGACACGATTGCCTTCCTTTCAGCCCAGTTAATAGCCAGTACCCAAGTGGACACTGTCTTTATCCAGGACCGGCAGGTCGGCATGCCCTTGTTGCTATCCTTTGGACATGCGAAACACTTCTCAGTACTCTCCCTCCTTCAGTAAACTACTCGGGGGGGTATTCCCCCCTGGTGATGCCTGAATTTGCACACTTGAAGAACCAAAGGAACTTGCTCTCAACAACAGCAAAACTACCCTTAATTTGCCTAAATGCTCGAGAACATTCGGCCGACTCATGACACCCCCGTACCTAAGAATGTTGTTCCAATCAACACATTTCCTCTCGGACGAATGTTCTCAGATGGGATAAAACAAAATCAAATGCATGGGTCGATACAACAGTACTACTCCTATGCTTCAAGATATCACTTCCATCAACATCTCTAACATGGATAATGTACCCAATTAAAACCAATAAATCAATCAGATAATCCAAAGATCACTCTTGGTCAGTCATAAACGACTGTGCACAACATTTAACTTTAAACTGGCTCACATATAATCAAGAACTCTCCCTATAGCGTTAGCTATCAGCATGTTCATACATATTAAGTAATCATTCCATCCACTTCTAATAATAGCACAGCCATGATTAACCCAAGATTCAAATTCAGGTGTGTGGCCTACTCTGGTAATCCAGATTCATATTCAGGTGTGTGGCCCAGCCTACGTGACATCAACATCAAATTCAGGCGTGTGGCCACAATCTACTAACATGGGGTTCAAATTCAGGCGTGTGGCCCCACACACGCTCTCGCACACAATATGCAAATCAAACATTTATCCTGATTTCACAACTTAAGGACATTTTCACACTTTACCGAGCGGTGACAAGACAACATGAGCAAACAGATATCAACCAAAAAATCATAAATCATGACACGTGAGTACGTACTGATTCATAGTGGCAATGAACAAAAGCAACATCAACTGATAAACATATATCAAACAATGAAAAATAACACATGAATATAGGCTCAGCCGCGCCCACAATGGGCCATCAAAATAAAAAGAAAAGAAAAACAGTATTTCAGAGTCACCACAGTTGTGCACACCCAACTAGCCAGCTACATTATTTACCCCGTAGCTGTCCGTAACGGATGATCGCTCACGCCACGATAACAGCAGCCCGTAGGCAGTGGTCATACTATTGTCCCACTGCTACCGCTCACACTTAAGGCGGCAACACCCTGAAGGCATCGCTCCTACTATTGTGCTACTTCTGTTGTTCACACGACAACAGCAACACCCTGGAGGCATTATTCCAACCCTTGACCTACTCCTGCCCCTCTCAATCTTGACCGCCGTTTGTGGCTCGCCAATAGTACCTGGGGCAGATAGTTTGCGCACACCAGGCTTTACAAGAGAGTCAGCGCACCTTTCACACATTTTAGTCCTTAAAGGAGCGCGTGAAAATCTGCGCGATCCTCTTCTAGCCTGTTTCGGCAAAATCTCCTTGGCATCCAATCCCCTTGACTTCCATTGCCTCAGGGTCTGTAGTGCGAAGATCACGTGAACTGGGCTGTCGCGCCCATTCACTGCGACGACGATCATCTTCCCTTTTCAAAATGTTAAGAGATGATCCTCACTCATCTTATCCAAATCCATCTTCTTTCTCTGTGTGGAACTTTCTTGGTTTGAATCCCACTCAGTGCCTATGCCCACTGCTTTATGGGCGTTATTTTCTTCTCCCTTTTCCAACACTGGCTTGTCTGCTCCTATGAGCCGACTATCTTTGGCAGTTTCTAACGATGGCTGGTCACCTCGACCTTCTTGCCATGCATTATTACAGCCACCCCGGTTCCAGCCCAGCTGCCGGTCCAGTTACACCGTGGGTCCCTCTGGCCCCGACCTGAGGGTCTGCCACCGTGACTCCTACATTTCTGACTACCACGGCAACGCCAACAACTTTTTGAACCACCACTACGACCACCATGGCCTACAGCACTGCCACTACGGCCGTCTCCACGGCCCACGCCCTGCCACTACGGCCACCCATGGCCTACGGCACCGCCACGACGGCCTAGTAAACTAACACTACGACCGACTTCATGGTCCACTGCACCACCACCATGGCCACCTTCATGGTCAACGCTAGCTCTACTGCCAGCGGCGCCTGCGCACTTCGCCTGCTTTCTGTTTACTTTCCTGTAGGAGTCCCTACCCTGCACTATCCTTGCTTTCCCTACTTGACTGGCAGCCTGGTTAGGCTTCGGGAGGATATATATACCTACCCCTAACAAAGCTGGATAGGGAAGATTGTTTTGCACTGCTGCAGTGAGAGTACTCCTGACAAACTCTGACTCTACCTTAACACGGGCCAAAG
>JADBJO010007760.1:70967-106960 GCA_016801955.1 Conus betulinus
GGGCTATCGTGTAGCGGAATTGCCGTCAGCGGGAGCAAGGGGACTAAGTGGTATGTTGGCGGGATGATATAAAGTCTCGTTCCCCTCTATGGTCCCCTCTGCACCACACGCTTGTGTGTCGAATACTCGTGCAGGTTGTGTGTACTTCGCAAGGTCAGTGAGGCGGCTACAGAACCCATACCGGAGCGGGGGGGGGGCTGCGCCGGCTGGAGGGTGAAACTAAGAACATTCAGATTTCAGTGTCGATTGCCGAAAGATACGGTTATATCTATTAGTGACATAAAGTACTTTGTCCGCTGCCAAAGTTTAAGTACATATATTTTGCTAGGGTACAACCGTGACCAACGGATTCCTACAGTACCTGAGCAAATAATACATGCGTGTAAACACCACTATTGGAATTTCAATTTCCATTTGGATCTCCTGTTGTTTTGCTAGTGACAATAAAAAGTAACACTGCTGTCCACACCTTGATTATTGATATACTATGATTTGTGGCACAGGTATGATGAAGTGAGTGAGTAGATAGAGAGTAGTTGCAGGGATTGGAGACGAGAGAGGAGTGAGAGGTGATTTAGGCATTGTAAAATGTCGAGTTAAGAGTTGAGACAGATTCCTGGACATGGTTGCGTAGTTGCCGCTACGTGTTCCAGGGGACATGCTCACTTTTAAACAAAACACCCACTTCGTCCGCGATCTAGTAACGTATTCCGCGCACGCGTTCGTCGTCGGACAGACAAAGAGAACACAGCGGCACGAAGAGATGCTTGATGTGTCACAGGAGTGCATGCCCAGCGTGCCGCTTCGTTAGTACGCGCTGTGTTTGTGTGTGTTTAAACACTGTGCAATGGAATTTGAAAACAGTCACCTCTAATTTTGTTTGCTGCATGTCAGACGACAAGCTCGGGGAACGACATCGTCCTGCCTGATGGATGGGGATGTGCCATACTGTTTCGCGTGTGACGTTATGCCCACTGGTCACTTTACTATCGCACGAGCCTATGTGTGGGCTCGGTTGGTGAATCGCCCTTTGCTGGTGACACTCACGCTTCATACTCTCCTTGTTCTCTCACTCTCACTTGCCGCTCAGGATTGGTCCGGGTTACGCTATTCCTAAGGTTTGGTTGTTTGCTGTTTTTGCAAATTGTGGATGTCCCGATCCATCTAGGCAGGAAAAAGTCATAGTCAGACACATATAAATCGCTCGGGGTAAGTATTAAAAGAAGTGGTGTTGTGCGGGGGACCATGTCAATTCCGCATTTTGCGTATGGAAATGTGGGCGAGGGGGGGGCGAATGATTGGGTGGTGGCAGTTGGGGGTGATGCGACCGGTGGTGAGGGGAATGAGCTGATTGGGTGCTAAGGGGGTGGTGCCCGTGGAGAGGGGATGGTCCGTGGATTCGGGCCACTTGTCGTCTCCTCAAGGATAGTGGGCGGCACATAACTCAGAGGCGGCGGTCCGGGGCCTAAAGCGATGAGCAGCCTTTGGTGGGTGGGGGCTGGGAAAGAACGGTACCTTGAGGGGAACCTGTGGAGCAAAAGAGGACAGATGACATGACAGATTGATAGTGCACTGACTGGGATCTGGAGATGAGGAAATCTGTGATCCACAGGATAAGCCTGGGTCTGACATTTAAGGAGAAAAGTTTGTGCGCTAAGAGATGAGGCTGGATGGTGTTAAAAGCTGATGAAAAAAACAATAAAAAGAATACGAACAAAAGAATCTGTTTTCTCCAGGTGAGTGTAAGCATTGTGTAAAAGTGTGAGAGTGGCATCGTCTGTGCATCTGTTGCGTTTGTATGCAAACTGATAAGGATCTTGATGACTGACTGTGTCAGTGAGGAGGTGACTGAGTATTGCTCTTTCGAAACACTTCATCACAATGGATGTTAGAGCGACTGGGCGGTAGTCATTGAGGGAAGATGGTTTAGACTTTTTTGGTATAGGACAGATCACTGAGGCTTTCCAGAGAGAAGGGACAGTTGAAGTTTTAATAGACCAATTGAATAGTCTAGTGAAGACATGACAGAGTTGAGATCCACAGTTCTTGAGTAATACACTACTAATATTGTCTGGTCCAGGCGCCTTTTGGATATTTAGTCTTTTAAACATTGAAAGTATTGTTGTATCTTCTATATGATCTCATCTTCTATCTTTGCTTTGATTTCCTCTTTTATCACTCGCAATGCATCGGTGAAATCATGGGCATCAAAACGACAGTAAAATTTGTTGAGTTCATTAGCGAATTGTTGTTGCTGTTCTTTTGGTAAGGCACAGTGATGATGGGATTCAGTTTGACCAGTTAATTTCTTTAGACCTTGCCATGCGTTCCGCATATTACCGCACTGAAACTGCAATTCAACCGTCTCTTTGTACTTTGTTTGGGCTGAGCGTATTTCCTTTCTCAGTTTTATTTGGACTTTCTTACGTTTCATTTTGTTTTCTGTTTGAAAGGCAATTTTCTTTTCATTTAACATGGTTTTCAGTGGCTTCATTACCCATGGTTTATTGTTAGGGAAAATTTTGATTATCAGGCAGCGCTCCATCGCCGATCGCCCCACATCTCCAGGAGTCGTCCTTCGGCGACACACAGGCTCGACCCGCCATCATCCATACGGCTGGGAGACTCATTGTGCCATCTGACACTGACTTCTTTGTGACGTGACGCTTGACAACACCATCCCATCAGTCCCACTAAAACACCAAACCAAAAGAACAGATTTCAAATCTATGCCCACTCTTCCCTCTCAAACCACCCCCACCCCCCCTTTTGTCCCCTTCCCCCTCTTTGAACGGTGTGCGTCGCATGGCTTCGACTATCTCTTGCAAGGGAAAATTGCGTCACGGTAAATGCGTGACGCTTTTCGTTCTTGTCGGCCTACCTCCCTTCCCCCCCCCCCCCCCCTCTCAACCCTCCCTCCCCATGCTGTGCGATACTACGCAGCGTGGGGTGTGCGTTCTAACAATAGCCTGTCTCACCCCCCCCCCCACCCCCACCCCGCGACACAAAGGCATGTTGCCATGTTCTCCACACCACCACCACCACCTCCACCCCCCACTTTCATACCTACGGTCCCCGTCCTCGCAGACACCTACACGTGCTCGTGGACACCTAGGCGGACGCATAAATTAACTGGGGCTCACGGACAACTCTACGGATGCATAAATTATCCCGTGACGATTAGGTTCAAACAATTTCCGAGGCGATTGGTGACTAGACTAAATCCCTCCCCCTCTCACCCCTGATGGGTGAATGACAGTTTGTCGAAATTTGATTCGGCAAGCGAGAGATTCATATACTAGGCACACACAGGTGCAGCTTCACTGACCCCTCAGGACTGCCTGTAGACACGAGCAGAGGAAGACAAAGGGACAGAGAAGGCCAAGTCCATTTTTGGTAAACTCCTTGATCTCAAGTCATTCCCTGTTCATTCCCAGGAAAAGTGAATTGGAACTCTGTTTTACATTTTTGAATCTATGTATTGATTTCATGTATGCTGTGTGTGTTAACATTGTAACTTTGTACAAATGCTTAGCACCATTTATCAAACTGATGAATGATTATTCTGTGTAGTAGTTTGCTTGCCATCATATGGCAAAAGCTCTCTCCCAGTGGTTTTGATTCTTTGTTAACAATCTGACCACTATTCTTTGTGTGCACCCTGACTTTGTCAGTGTGCAACTCTGTCTGTTAAGATAATAATTCAATGATTAACTTTGCTCAGGAAAACAGTATGTCTGTGCTAGGTAAAAACTGCTACTGCTACTCTGATTTATAAATACCAGTGATTATTGGAATGATTTGTAGTGTGTGACTTTAAGTCTACACCACATGTGTACTTGGACTAAGCGTAGCCCAAGTCAATGTGATTTAACTCATATGAAACAAGGAAGAGTTGTTTAACTAAAACTGTAACCTTGTATTACTGTCTCCTACCCTTTTGTAAGCTTAACTTAGCCTTTAAACAAAAGTAGAGGTTAATAGTTATAGCAGAAACTCTACTGTAGAGAAAACTTTGCTGGCTGAGTCTCACACCCTCTCTGAAAGAAGAGGAAAAAGGGGTAAATGTGTGCACTCTACAAGCCAGCCATCAGATTCTCATCTACAGATCAAGTTCTCTTTATCGCAGAACTGGGATCCTGGTCACACTGCACATTACAGTGGACCAGAAGCTGGGACTTCACCAGAAACCAGGGTGACACCAGACAACACATCTACACCAGTGGGGCAGTCACCAGCCACAGGAGAGATCAACTATTCTCTCCGAAGCAAAGCTAAGTTTGCTTACCACCTGGACTCAAACCCATCAGACCCTTACCCTCACTTTATGATGAAACAGTGAGAACCTGTCTATGAGTACCACCCTGGCTACAATACTGGGTATTCGCAAGCAGGGTGGATGTATAATAACCTTATACATTCAGTGTAACTTAGACAGAACCCCTGTATGCCAACTTAAGCTTGCTGCACAGAGTGCCAGCGAGTAAAGTAGGAGTGAGGAAGGACCCCTCATTGTGATAGTCCAATGAGAACTGAAATTCAGTCTATGGAAGTGACATGCCATTTCTTATCTATATGTAAGTAATAAAAGTTGATGTGTGAAAGTGCACTTAACTTGTGTCAGTTCCCTGTTGTTCAATCGAATGTTGAATGTTTGAACTTCTCTCTTCAGTTCTGTATCTCGGAGCTATAAGTACTTTTAATTAAGAGTACAGGCCTAAGGAAAATTATCTCTGAGCCATTCTTCCGTATTTTTTACCAATACCTGGAACAAATAAAAATTTCTTTGATGACTAGTACCGGAAAGTTGCTCCTTCCACCACAAGTAAGAGAGAGGGTGTAGGTAAAATGTCAAGATAATTCTCATCGAGAAATTATTCTAAGTCCTTCCCCTAGAGGACCCACCTACCACTCATATCCATCTCATCACACTCTTACATCACTGTTCCTTAGAGGAGACCTGCCATCGCTCCCTTGGTGTTCCCTGCAATGCCACCTGGCAGGGAACTGAGGACCTTACAACAAGCTGCAGTACCAACAGCTGGAAAGCGCTTCTACTGGCTGTTTCAAAGGCCTAAACAACATGGCCACGATAGTAACTTAGGCGATCTTTTGGAAGAATATGCTCTTGTATGGTTACGAACTCGGCGCAGCATTATAGGTGGTGAAGACCTATGAAAATTCAACATCAGAATGGGCTCTTCCCTTTGGCATCAAAGTAAATGTATGGGTATGGTTCACACACACACACACACACACACACACACACACACACACACACACACACACACACACACACACACATTATTGTTACAGTGACTATCATCATTATCCCTAGTGAAGATGACAGATCAGCTGTCGTCATTAGCCGTTCAACCAGGTTGAAATGTTGACAGCCAGTGACAGACAGTTCTTCAATGTTGTTGGGCAGATCATGACTTTGACCAGACCCCCCCCAGCATGTGAAGACCTATGAAAATTCAACTGCTGGGCTCTTCCCTTTGGCATCAAAGCAGCAGTGCTGCACAGACACACACACACACACACACACACACACACTGGTCACTGGGTTACAGTGACTCTTGGTATCCCTGGAAGAGCAGATCACTGTCTGAGAAGCAGTTCAACCACTTGAAATGTTGACAGCCAGTGACCAGTTCTTCCCTGTTGTTGGGCAGATCATGACTTTGACCCCCCCCATGGTATTGACCTGCTGCTGCGGGCAGCAGCAGTGCTCTAAGGGACGGTGGTGGACACTGGTCACTGGGGAGGTGTCTCTCTGGACTCAGTGACCTGAGAAGCCCCATTTCCCCTCTGTCTGCCTCCCTCTCCACCTCCATTTTGGGCCTCCTCCACTCTCCCCGCATCTCTCTTTTACCCCATTTGTCTGTCTGTCTCCCTCCCTCCTTTTGGCCTCCTCCACTCTCTCGCTCTCTCTCTGTCTGTCTGTCTGTCTCTCTCTCTCTCTCTCTCTCTCTCTGCATGGGTTGGACGCCAAATTGTCGTTGTAGTGACGTTGGTGGTGCTGTGGTGATGATGATCATGATGATGACGATTGTGACTGGGATCAGTGTGAGTTGTTGTTGCTGTCTTTAGTGAATATGATGATGATCATTATAATGATGACGATGACGGTGAAGATAGTCGTTGTTTTAGGTCCGTATGGATCGTTATTGATGCTGACAGTGACGATGGTGTTTTTCTGTGGTTGAGGTCTTTGTTGAAAGTCACTTTTGTTATTCTTTAGATATCATCATGATGATCATGATAATGAAGACTGCTGGTGTGGGCTGCAGCTTTTCTTGTTGTTTTAGCAATGATAACGAGGGTTATGTTGATCATGATAAGATGATGATGATGACGATGTTGATTAATATCATTATGGAAATGACGATGCTGGGGAGGGGTGGGTTGATCTGTGCATGGCGTCAGACTGTACACACCAAGTAAAGTTAGAGTAAAACACGGTACTTTCTGACTGTGCACATAAAACCATAGCAACATCCACTATTTTCTGACGATACCCATACAGTTATAGCAGCAGCGACTTTCTGTGTATGCACATCAAATTGTAGAAACGTCAAGTACTTTCTAACTATACCCACACAGTTATAGCGACAACCACTTTCTGTAGATACGCATAAAAGTATAGTAACAAGTACTTTTTGAGTATAAACATGAAACCATAGCAACATTAGCTATTTTATTACGATACCCATACAATTATAGCAACAACTACTTTCTGTTCAAATACATGAATTATGGTAACATCAACTAGTTTCTGATTATACTCATTAAATTACAGTGATGTAAATCCCTTTCTGACAGAACACATGAAATTACAGTCACATAAACCACTTTCTGCTTACCATATAAGGTTACCAAAAACAGTATACTCTCTTTGATCTCATGGCGTAAAAACATTCTGCATGTGATGTTGTTTTCCACGGAGAAATGTTCTCAGTTCACCATTGGCAGAGTTGTGTCCCATCATTATTATCTAGTGACTGGAAAGCACTGCCAGCCGCTGAATCAAGCCACCTGTAAAGTCAACAATCATGGCGTCACCCACATCGTGGATACTACTTTCTTCTTTGTTTCAGATCCGGGCAGTGAACTTTTCGGAGAAGCTGATGGCGATTGGCAACACACAGCGTGACTGTGAGCTGTGTGGTAGGGAGTTCACTACCAAGTCCTCCCTCAGAAAACATGTATCCTCCGTACACCTCGGTCAGTCTGTCCGTCCGTCTGTTCTCTGAGTGTCTCACACCTAGCTGTCATCTAGTCACTGTCTGTGTGTCTTGTCAAATCCTGTCAACCTCACTGTATATATATATATATATATATATATATATATATATATATATATATATATATATATATATATATATCGGACACAACAGACTTGTCAAATTTCCCCTTAAACAGGCATCATAGGCATGGTCACATATAAATATGTGTTTAAATTCTTTCTGTTCTGTTCCCTCTTTTTTTAACGGAATCATTATTGTATTCAGCTTTGATGTAGCGAATGTGGACAACTCCGCGTGCAGTGACCTTCTCGGCAAAATTGAAACTAGCTGAAAAAACAACGACACCAATGCCACTAACATCCCACATCCTTATAGGAATATATAAATAGAAAACACGACATGTTTGGAATGAAAATGCAGTATAAACATAACCGACAATCTCCTTCCCTTTGCCTGTCTGTAGAAATGCATGAGTGGAACTGCTTATGTCTGTAATTTATCAAACAATGTCGATATTTTGCAGGTGAGAAACCAAATCAATGCTCCGAATGTGGAACGAAATTCACCAGACCGTCGGGTCTGAAATACCATTTGAAAGTACACAGAAACGTGTATGACTTTTCCTGCGACTGCGGTTTACAGTTCCGCAAAAAACAACACTATCTGGTAAGAACTGCGTTTGTAAGTGCTAGTTGGCGTGCTCACTATTTTCTCTCTCTCTCTCTCTCTCTCTCTCTCTCTCTCTCTCTCTCTCTCTCTCTCTCTCTCTGTCTGTCTGTCTGTCTGTCTCTCTGTCTGAGTGTGTGTGTGTGTGTGTGTGTGTGTGTGTGTGTGTGTGTGTGTGTGTGTCTGTCTGTCTCTGTCTGTCTGTCTGTCTGTCTGTCTGTCTGTGTGTGTCTGTCTGTGTCTGTCTCTCTGTGTCTGTGTCTGTCCTGTCTGTCGTCTGTCTGTCTGTCTGTCTGTCTGTCTGTCTGTCTCTCTCTCTCTCTCTCTCTCTCTCTCTCTCTCTCTCTCTCTCTCTCTCTCTCTCTCAGAGTAACGTAGCCTATACATGGGCTGGGTGTGACTATGTATGGAGAAGTCCAATCTCAGAACAGCCGGCACGGGAACAAAGTCCCCCCTGAGGACACAGAAAATGGGAGAGCTTTTAAAAAATGTGACTTTCACTTATCATTACTAATGAAATGGCTGGTGTGGTACAAGTTGTGGTTCCGGTGTCTCTGTCGGTACGGTGAACTGGAACCCATTTCATAAAGAGGAATGCTTCTGGTTTGTTTATCAGTATTGACAACTGCAACCCATTTCATAAACAGGAGTGCTTCTGGTTTGTTTATCAGTATTGACAACTGCAACCCATTTCATAAACAAGAATGCTTCTGGTTTGTTTATCAGTATTGACAACTGCAACCCATTTCATAAACAGGAATGAGTATGGTTTATTTATCTGTATGGTGTTAGTGAATGAATATCTGTGTAGTCACCAGTACTGGTACCGCTTTATTTATCTGTTCATTGTCAGAAAAAAATCGGTTATGTAGTCAACTGCCATGGTTCTGGTGTATTTATCTGTTCATTGGCAGTGAATATCAGCTATGTAGTCAACTGATATGGTTCTGATTGACTTGTCTGTTCTTTGTCAGTGAATCATCAGCTATGTATTAACTGCCATGGTTTTAATTTAGATATCTGTTCACTGTCTTGAATTAGTAGCTATGTAGTCCACAGCGATTGCTCTGATTTATATTTGATTTATCATTAATGAACTTACACCTGTTTAGTCACTGTCTATAGTTTTGAGTTATCTGCTGAGTGTTAGTAAAGTAATACTTATGAAGTCAACAGTAATGTTTCTGGTTTATTTACCTGATTAGTCTTAGATAATTAACACTTGTCTCCTAGACAATGAACACCTATGTCATTAACAGTGATGATTCCAGTGTGTTCATCTGTTTAATGAGCTACCATTAGTGTGGTCAACGGCAATAGTGATGATTTAGTTATCTGTTTAGGGCTGATGATGTTAACACCGATCAAGTCAACGGTAGTGGTCCCGGTTAATCGATTAACCCTATGTAGGTAACGATCATGGTTCCGGTTTAGTCGTCGTTTTAATGAACTATCGCCACGGTAGTTAACAGTAGTTGTTCTGGTGTGTAACTGTCCTGTTAGAATAAAATAGCATCTATGTAATCGAAAGTAATGGCTCTGATTTGTAATCTTGTCACTGTCAGTAAACTAACACTACTTAATGAACAATAATAGAGCTGTTTTAGTCATCCGTTCGGTGTTAGTGGACTTACTTCTCAATAGGATGGTTCCCATGAGTTTTTTGTTTTCAGTTTTTGTACTGGTAGTGAACTGACACCTATATAACGAACAGGCATGGTTCGGTTTTTTTTTTGTCTGTTTACTGTCAGTAAGTGTCACGTATGTTAAGTGCGATGGTTCTGGTTCATTTGCTGTGTATATCAAATGTCAGAGAAAGGCGTCACGTGCAAGATGAACTAATCACAATGTTGTTCTTCTTTTACAGACCCACAGAAAAAAGTGCTCGGCAGCAGTGGCTGTTTCAGCCCCATCCTCTCCATCCCCTGTCGTCTCTTCCTCCATCTCCCCGGGTTGTCTCTGGGACAGTGAGAACACAGTGAGGACAGTGGAGACACAGTGAGGACAGTGGAGACACAGTGAGGACGTGGAGACACAATGAACACGTGCCTATCACTGATGGGGACAGTGGGGACACAGTGAGGACAGTGGAGACACAGTGAGGACGACCCTGGGCAACCTCTGCCTTCAGCACACTCACTGCTTCAAAGTGGGGAGTGGCCTGACCCCAGGGCTGACCTGTGTGGAGTGCAGGCTCCGGGAGACCTCTTGGAGATAGGTCTGCACCCCCGTCACCACCATTGTCTCAGGACCAAGTCTCAGGATGGTTCTTTCTTTGGTGCTTCCAGTTGCACCCAGTGTAGATCACACACACACACACACACACACACACACACACACACACACACACACACACACACACACACACACACACACTCCTCACCCTCGCCATCATTGCCTCAGGTCCAAGACCCAGGATGACTCTTTCGATAGGAGTCCAACCTCCTGAGCCATGAAGGCAGCAGCACCAACACCGGCAGCATCGCCAGTGTACTACCATGCTGTGGTGTATGGACCAGAATTCTGTCGGTGCTCATCACCCTGATTTTCAAGGAACTTACTATATCTATTGGCTCCATGGAAACTAGAGTGGATTGACAGCTTTCGGATTCTGGGATGGGGTGTAAGCATGCCGAGGACTGATAATGCTCCTGTTTTGCATGGTACCAGCTTAGTTATGGCGTCAGAGTGGGTAAGAAAATGTGTGTGTGTGTGTGTGTGTGTGTGTGTGTGTGTGTGTGTGTGTGTGTGTGTGTGTGTGTGTGTGTGTGTGTGTGTGTGTGTGTATCTGTCTCTCTCGTCAGTACAACTTTGAATTAATCTGACAATAAATTTGTTTCAGTCAGAGAGAGAGAGAGAGAGAGAGAGAGAGAGAGAGAGAGAGAGAGAGAGAGAGAGAGAGAGAGAGAGAGTGGTACTACATATGATAGCACCCCTATGCCTATGCGTGGATGTCTATGTCTGTGACAGAAAATTCTGATCTGAATTTGTAAATTCTTATGCGGTTTTTGAAAATGAAAAGAAAAGAAATAAAGAGATTGTTCTGTGGCGACATGCAGCTGGATTTACGTGTCTCTCTCTTTCTGTCCCTGTCTATCTGCCTGTCTCTCTTTCTCTCTCTCATCTGTGCATACACACGAGTACGCGTACGCATGCGCGCGCGCGCGCGCGCACACACACACACACACACACACACACACACACACACACACACACCACACACACACATACACACATACTTTCTGACACACATACACACACCGAGTTTTAAGAGAGAGAGAGAGAGAGAGAGAGAGAGAGAGAGAGAGAGAGAGGGGTGCACACTAATGCATGTAAAAATCAGATACGTACACATCTTAAATAACATGTTGGCGAACCGCCGAGAAAAAACGTGAACAAACGAATCACAAGACAAAACACGACGCGTTTAGACCTCTTAGGTCTTCTTAGGGCAAGATACAAAACAATTATTACAACGGAAATGAACGAGGAATCATTTTATCTTCAGTCTAGTTTGCAACCAAAGATACGTACGCAAACACCAAGAAATACACAGTGCTATGACCGCGATACTAAATTTGGTAAAATAAAAAACAAAAACAAACAAAAAACAAAAAAAAAACAAACAAACAAACAAACAAACAAAACAAAACAAAACAAAAACGAAAGAACGAAAAACCAACCAAAAAAGCAAATGACATTACGGTGGAGCTCGAGAAACGATGCAATAAATTTGAAAAAAAAAACTGATTGACACTCCTATTCTCTCATTCCCTACCCTTTCCCCCATCACCATCATCATTTGCTCCTTTTTCCGTCTCCAGTCAAAGCGGTCAAGGTGCGTAATTACACTACAGGGGAAGCAATCCAAAACTGCACACTTCATCTTCGTTCTCCCACCTCTTTCGGTTCCCCCCCTCCCCTTTCATCCTTTCATCCCCATCCTACGCCATGCCCACCCGCTACTGCCCTCCCTCCTCCCTCCCCCCCCCCCCCCCCCCCCCCCCCCCCCCCCCCCCCCAACCAACATAGTCACCATCGTTTTGACGGATCACTGCAACGTTAAATACCCTTCCCGCCTCACTGTCCCTCTTTTCTCTCTGATTTCCCCCTGATTAACATACTAAACCGTAGACAGATAGATAGATAGATAGATAGATAGATAGATAGATAGATAGATAGATAGACAGATACATAGATAGACAGATAGACAGATAGAGATGGATGGAGAGAGAGAGATAGCAGAAGTGCGTGTATGTCACACTCCCTCTCTCTCTCTCTCTCTCTCTCTCTCTCTCTCTCTCTCTCTCATACACACACACACACACACACGCGCGCGCGCGCGGGCGCGCAAACACAGAGACACTCACACACCCACGTACAGAAACACACACACAGACGCAGACAGACAGGCACACACACACACACATAAACAAACATATTACACACACACACACACACACACACACACACAGAGAGAGAGAGAGAGAGAGAGAGAGAGAGAGAGAGAGAGAGAGAGAGAGAGAGAGAGAAAATCAAACACTCAAAGAATTTAGTGTGTTCTAAGCTTCTAGCCCATTCAACATTGGATAAGCAAAGGTGGAGGGGGGGGGGGGAGAGAAAGAGTGAGGAGGGATGAGGAAGGGGAAGGATGGATATGTAAGTCGACTGAATCAAATATACATATTACTGCATGGAGGAATAACTTTGTTTTGTTTTGTTTTGTTTAATACTGTTTTACTTTCTGTACCACCTCAGTGGCAGTGCACCCACGCCGCTCATTTCAACATCCCGTCCACAACCACAGCCCAGTCTGGCCCGCGCCCCAGCCCCGGCGGCGGCAATCCACAGGGAGCAGTCAATGTCAATTGTCAGGAGCCAACCCACCGGAGTAGACACTACACTGCTGCGGAGTCACTTCCGTGGTGTTCAGTAGTGCTTGTTCTGATTTCCAACATACGTAGGACACCACCTACTAAGCCCCCTACTGTCGACAGTAATTGCTTAGTCGCAGAGCCGGCGAGATTGAGCTCTCTTTCTGGATGGCACCACCACATCAGTCCAATGACAGCCCCCATAGACTAGACGATACAGGTGCCCCCGACGAAATCAAACCAGGGCCACAAACGTAGAGAGGACACCAAAACTGAGGCCGTTACAGTATGACATAAGGGCCACAGAATTTGAGACTTTTTATGATGATCGACGAGAATGAGTATGATGGATATGTTGCTCCGGATTTCCAGTCCGGTCTGTGACTGCATGACGGGATTGTACTCTACACTTATTTCATAACAGATCCTGGCGTCAGCCGGGCTTCAACTATATACAGACAACCGCAGTGTTGGTCAGAAAATTGAGCAACACTCTCAGAGAGAGAGAGAGAGAGAGAGAGAGAAAGAGAGAGAGAGAGAGAGAGAGAGAGAGAGAGAGAGAGTGCGCGTGCGTGCGTGCGGTGCGTGCGTGCGTGTGTGTGTGTGTGTGTGTATGTCCCCTTTTCTTTCCCAAACCTTAACACCCCACCCCCCCCCCCCCGAAACAAAACCCCACCACCCCCCCCCCCCCCACTTATACCTTATCACCTCCCATGTTCCATTCATCTTCCACTCCCCCCCCTTCCCTCCCTTATTAACATTACCCACACAACCTTGCACAACTACCCACGCATAACTACTACCACCTCCTTCATCACCCAGCGAAATCATTGATCTATTCTATTCTCTTAATTTTTTCTTTTTTTTTAAATTACAGATACTCTCATTTTATTCTTCTACTTATTAATTATAATTACTAGCACTATCGTTATTATCGTTATTATCATTACTATCCCTTATGTAGTGTGTGTGTGTGTGTGTGTGTGTGTGTGTGTGTGTGTGTGTGTGTGTGTGTGTGTGTGTGTGTGTGTGTGTGTGTGTGTGTGTGTGTGTGTGTGTGTGTGTGTGTGTGTGTGTGTGTGTGTGTGTGTGTGTGTGTAGGTAAACGTATTATATATATATGTGTGTGCATGTGTGTGCATATATGTATATATGTGTGTATGTATATGTGTGTATACTTCTGTTGTGTGGGTGTGTGGGAGGGGGGAGGAGGTTGTCTGCGTGCGTACGAGTGTGTGTGCTTGTGTGTGTGTGCGTGCGCGCGCGCGCGGCGCGCGCGCGCGTGTGTGTGTGTGTGTGTGTTATTGGTCTGTGTATCTGTGTATGTGTGCGAGTGTGGTTGGAGGGCCTATTGATGTTGAATAATGACCTGCATGCGGCAGTTGTTGACCTCTTTTTACCTGATTTTTACCTGGTTTACCTGAATAGGAGTTCACCATCAACGGTATGCCATTTTACTTGATGTGAGGCTTTTATCATTGTACCTTGGCCTGAGATACTGACGAAGCCTAAATAAAAGGCGAAAGCTTTAAAAAAACAAACAAACAAACATGAAGAGTGTGTGGCTAGTGTGCCCTGCTTTAATTTTTGTACTTATATATATATCTATATATATATATATATACATATATATCAAAATCCCCCCCCCCCCCCCCCCTCCTGCTTAGCATTACTATCAATCCATCTTAACCACAACCGTGACATATATATCACACCACCCCATAAACTACCACCACCCCCCCACTACTCACACCCATCGTCTCACTCCTCCCCCTCCCTCCACGCATCCCTTCTCCCCCTTACTTTTCCTCTCCCATAATCCCCCTCTGTCGTTCCTCTGTCTGGCGGCTATGTCTTCCTACCACATGGCCAACAGATAATTCTCTCTCTTCGTTCTTTGTTTTGTACTGTCCTAAATGGTAAATGTGATCTGTTTTTTTTGTTTTTTTTTGGCCTGAAGAAGACCCAAGAGGTCGAAATGTATCGTGTCTTGTCCTGTGCTTTGTCAATGTCCTTGGCGGTAAACTAACCTCCCTCTCTTTTTCTAAATTTTGCTTCGTTCTCCGCCATCAGTCACACTCCATTTTGACACAAATAACTTGACAAGCTGACCTACCTGTACAAGGTCCCTCTTATGAGTGATATAAAAGAACAACGGGACAAGTGAATGAACAAATCATCGGTAAACAAATCAAGTCATGCTGTTTATAGTCTGGGCCACCAAAAGGCCAAATCAGGTTGAGACAGAAATGATGTGCAAGTTCCTATTGGAGTGCAAACAAAATACAGAATCAAATTTTGGAGATTACAAGTCCAGTTCCGTTCACAGAAATAACACGTGCAAAACAAAACAAACAAACAACAAAACAACAACACAACAACAACAGCAAACACGTAAGAAATCAATGAAGTTACGCCTTAAGTGAATAGACGGACTTTTTTCTAGCTTAAACTTCCATTGCTGGCGTTACTGTATTCTGATAAGATATACACTACGGAGCCGTGGGGTCACACACAACATCAAGTATCAAATCCTTCAGAGGAGACACGAGGGAGTCTGGAAAAATTACAAGTTCGTTCTGACTGAGAGTTAACAAGCCTTTTTTTTTCAACTTTTTGCTTCTGACATTAAAATAACAAACAAGCAGGTTAACTCTTGCTCCCATGATCAGATAATCGCACGCCCATCACTCCAAACGAATGCTACGTATGACACCTAATCTGTTTAACACATGCCAACACCTGCAGAAGGATGTTTCAAGTTTGCCTATATATCCTGAACCTGACACTTGTACACAGCAACAGCCAGAGAAATCACACACACACACACACACACACACACACACGCACGCACGCACGCACCGCACGCACGCACACGCACACACATTAACTTCTGACCACCCGCTGTCAGATGCTTACAGTCAGGTGGCACAGTGGTTAGCATCAGACAGGTGGCCTGGGACGACACTGACTGGAATGATTAAAGGAATTGATTTGTGGTCGCCCCTTGCCAGCTCCTACCCAGAGCCGAGTGCGCAACATGTTCAAACGGGAAGTCTGGAACCACACTGTCTGGTAGTTTTTCATCCACTTCATGGATGTGTCTCTGTCACAACACCTAGTTCCTGACCAACACTGTCTGTCTGGTCTGGCTAATGCCATGATATATTATGAAAGAAGGCAGACAGTCCTGTCATGTAGTCTGTCAGCAGAATGGAGCTCCATAACATCTTCCTCCTCATTGATCATCATACAAACATCTCACATTTCATGACAATTTGGATTTCCTCTCTCTGATCATGCCTGTAATAAGCTCTTGTGGAAATGGTTTTAACAAACAAGCATTATGAGGTCCCAGCGTTGGATGGCCATATTGGCATTTTTTGGGAGGGGTATAATGGTCACTCATGCAACTCTGTAAATAAGCAATCATTGATCTTGGGATTTCAGAACAGGCACTACTGAACACAACTGAAGCAACTCAGTGGCAGCGTTAGGTCTCCTCTTGTGTGTTGTCTTCTATTAACTTAATACCGATTGCTCCCTGTGGAATATCGGTGCTGTAGGACAAACCTGAGAGTAAATTTGGGAATTCTGAACGTATGTTGTGGAACTAATGCTACCATGAGCACACAGACGAAGCTCATAAAAAATATGATCTGCCATCAAAAGAACCCCACAAACAAAACTTCACTGCTTGGTTTGGTTTGATTTAACTTGTGGTCTTTGAGTGAATGAGATCATAGACTAAACGTTTGTAAAGTGAAAAACCTATTTTTTGTCCCCCAAGTCACTGAAGAACAAGAAAGCGTGTATAAGTCCAACTGGAATACAAACATGGCAAGTTGATTGGTTCACAATCATAACATCGAGAAGTGACTTGTTTGATTTTTCGATGAGATGTAAGCGAGTATGTGTATGTGTGTGCGAGCATGCATGCCTATGTGTTTGCGTCCGTGTTTCATATGTGCGTGTGTGTGTGTGTGTGTGTTTGTGTGGTGTGTGGTGTGTGTGTGTGTGTGGTGTGTGTGTGTGTGTGTGTGTGTGTGTGTGTGTGTGTGTGTGTGCGTGAGAGAGAGAGAGAGAGAGATGAGAGAGAGAGAGAGAGAGAGATTGTGGGTCCAGACAAACGCTTCATTTCATTTCATTGTTTATTTTTAAAAACTGTGTAAAAGCACATTACAAAATGGTTTCAATGACAACATCCCCTCTGAATTTCAGATCCCGACCCTTCTCACATACCAATCCTGCAAAGCCACATCCACTATCAACTTGCAACCTTGAGCAGTCACACACAGTGATATACCAGTATATTATGATGCACGTTATTCCATTCCGTTTTATTACATTTGTACAAAACATGTACAAGCATATGTTTTCACATGAAACTGACCAACTTGTACTTCTTCCTGTTCAATACATGCACACGCGCTCATTCTTCGTCATGAAAGAAACATCGTAAGTAGTCAGGTGACAACCTCATGAATTTGTACATGGATATTTCAAAACACTGGAAAGCTCACACACCCATCCCAGAATCTGAGAGCTGTCAAGGCACTATGGTCTCCATGAAGCAAACTCCATGAAGCAAACAAACATGTTATGATGCCTTGAAAAATAACTTGCTCTTGCAGTACAGGGGTATGGGGCTGGCCTAGAGGTAGGTTGGTTTACTGAAGAAAGCATGACTCCAACCAGATGAAATGAAACATGACACAGTAACGAGGTTAACTTTTTTTGTTACATCATGATGAATCTTACGCCAAGCACAAGATAATGTTGTAACATGGGACAGTATTTTCTAGTATTTGCTGTGCAGTCACACTGGATGACAAATCAAGGCAAGAAGTGGCATGAAAATTACAGATCAAATGTTTTCAAGGATTATAACTATTTCGCTACACGTTTTGCAGCATATCAATGATTAGTGTACTTGGAAATAATGAGAAAGCGTGGTAACAACCAAACACAATCATTTTTTAACGCTAGTTTCTGTTAAATTATAGATCAAATGCTTTCAAGGATTATAACTATTTCGCTACACTTTTTTGCAGCATATCAATGATTAGTTGTACTTGGAAATAATGAGAAAGCGTGGTAACAACCAAACACAATCATTTTTAACGCTAGTTCTGTTAAACTATCCTTTTTTTTATTTTATTCATCACATGCTTAAACACACAAATCAAAGTAAATGTGTTCATAACCTAACCAAAGTTAGCCACTTATGCAATACACAATCTTTTTGCGAACATCTTAGGTTTAGAGTTGTAAATTCATTTTTTTTGATGCCGTTTTGGGAAAAATAAATGGTGTGTTATTTCGAAAGGAGAGGAAGGTGTGTCAGACCCCAAAGCTATCATGGGCAGACTGGAGCAAAAATTGTGAAGATGGCAGAACTGCTTGCAACATTTGGCGATGTCAAGTTCGGAGCTACTTGTACATCTTCTAAACTGTTTAAGTTGTTGATGCAACTACCAACCGTTCTTCCAAAAAACTCATACAGGGTATTCCTGCTGCCTGACAACAAAAAGTTGGGGGAGCACAGATTTCAAACGTCAACTTTCGTTCACTGCAAAGTCTTTCTACATTTTGGAGTTCAAAGTTCAACATTCATGAAGTCCCTTTCCCTCTTTCTCTTCCTCTCTCCTTCATACACCTTATTCGCAGTTTATGGAAAACAATTTTCATGCCACCTGGTTGCCTTAAAGGAGGGAACCAAAGTCACACATGTAACAACGAATGACAGTGCACCCAAAGACTTCGAAGCCCCCACACGCCCGCAACTCTCCATGCCTCCACGAAACTCTGCCAATACGAGCCTCCTCCCTGAACCTCTCCCCCCCCCCGCCCCCCCCTATGTTGTCCCCTCCCCTCCGCATCCCCCCCCCCCCCGCCCCTAGGACCCCGGAGCCCCCCAGCGAATTCCCAAGAGCACCCCCCCCTCCTTTCCTGGGGCGGTCGCCGGGGTTCTTTAAAAAGACCAACTCAGAATTAACTAAGCCCCCTGTTTCCTTGACTTCTAGCACCACGAAAGAATCCATTAGAAATTTCCACGTACTCAAATCCATATGGGTCCAAACTCAAACCATTATGGAACCTAACGTCTGTCATATCTCATGTACTTCAACACTCTACCATAACATGTAAAGAAACATAAGGCATTTGCTATCCCCTGCCTAAATCTGAATAAAATTCTTAACAATGCATTCATTATGGTTACAAATGCGCACTCTCTCAGTCCATTCAGCAGCGAGTCTACAACTGAACGCAAAAATAAAGCCTAATAACAATAAAAGCTTCATAAGTCATCATAATGCAAAGTTTCATTACAATGGCTCTGTATGAAACAAAGATCTGAAACCACATTGCACACATGGCATGCGAGTTGGTAATGAACCAAAAAGGGGGGGGGGGGGGGGGGGGGGATGATTAAGAAAGGGATTTAGGAGCTGTCATAGCCACAATCCCAATTTTCCCTATTTACAGTTTTGACACATCAACCAGGGACACTTTCACACTTTCTCTTCAGATCCAAAATTAAAACATCTTAAGCACCTTGCCAGATGAGTTTCCAATCACGCTTTCATCTTCACCAGATCAGACCTAAAAACATCAATACAAGCTGAGTACCAGGTCAGATTCTGCAATCGCTGATCAAAGCAAATAAAAAGCTTTTCATTCCACTATGCTTGGCAAAACTTTACACCCTTCCCTGGATCAAACCCATTTAAAGCTTTACATCCTACACTAACACTAATTTGCCTTTATTTTACACCCTACCATGGATACAACCATAAAAAAAAAAAAGCTTTACATCTTAAACCAGGCCACCAATAAGCAATTACACTTTGCCCTTGATCAAACAATGTATAAGCTTTACTCTTTACAACCCTACCTAACCAAAACTCAGCAATTCTTACCATCAAACCTAGTTAAAACTTATCCAACAGATCAATTTCCAGGCATGAACACAGGACAGGAACAAAACAGGAAGAACCATTTAGTGTTTGAGGGCCCACGGTAGCCATAGAGGGCCTACTGACAGGGGGGTCAAGGGCAGCACCCTTATCGCCGGACATCTCTTTCCGATTTGTTAGCTCTAAACTGGCATTATCCTGGAACTTACAATATCATTCTACCAGAAAAAAATAGTTGGAAAGGAATCAAACTTTTAATTTCCACCTACAACTAGTACTTTTAATTGAAAATGTTTTCAAAACAGCTGAAAGATGATTTTACACATCTGAAATGTTTGGAGGCTGAAGTTCACCAGCTCCTAACACCCTACCTCCGTCAAAAACTTTTACATTCTACGCCAAATGGACTCTTTCCACTCTGCCCTGGATCAAGCATATAGTGACTTCACACCCCTGCATCAAATCAATCTCAGCAATAGTTTACATCCTATCCTGCATAAGACAAGTAAAATGTCAAACCAGATCAAAGCTGGCAACACTTCAACCCTTACCCAAAGCAAACATAGTGAAATCCTTGGATCCTAGACCAGATTTCTCTGGATCAAAACCAGTAAAACTTCACACCCTGCTCTTGAACAAACCAGGTAAAATTTAAATGCAATACACAATCAAATTGCAAAACTACACTTTCTCATCCGAGTCAAACCTATCAAAATGTTGTATCCCACATCAGATCAACCTTAGGAACACTCTTCACTCTCCCCTGGATCAAACCTAACGCACAGCATCCTACTCTAGCTTAAAGTCAGCAACGCTCACATCCTCACCTGGATCAAACCCAGGAAACCGAAGTATGCTTCACAAGATGGAATTTGGTAACCTTTTACACCCTGCCTTGATAAAGGCCAGAAAAAAAAACTAGGCACCAAATGCAAGACCGAGCTCAGTGACTCTTATTGTTCAGTTATAAAAAAAAAAAGCACAACAGACTAACAAAAACATAACAATAATAAATTTTCTGTCATCATATCCCCGTCGATCACGGGGCTCTTTCAGGATTATTGAAGAGTTATAGGAAAAAAAGGGTCATTCTCGAAAACACAAAAACAAAACCCCAAAGAAAAAAACCCAAGAAATATACAAAAAAACAAAAACAAAACACCAAAGAAAAACAAAAACAAGAAATATACAAAAAACAAAATGGCAGCTTACACAGACAGACAGATAATGACAGACCAGGAGCGGATGAAGGAGGAGGAAGGTTGTGGTAGGATGGGGAGTCAGGTGGGGCTAGAAATGATGGGGAAGAGCAGCGTAAAATGGAATGACTCTAAGGACTGTGTGCAAGCCTCAATTGTGGGTGACATAACGCACTGGTTTGTTGTCAGCCATATCCATTTCTCTAGCACCACCTGTCTGACTCTGCACCGAGGGCGAGGTGTCCACGGGGGCAGCACTTTCCTTCGGCACCTTGGGTGCGAAACCCAGTAATGGTGTAGGTTTGTCCCTGAGAGTCTGTACTCACAGTGACAAAAGGCTGGCACACAGCAATGACGGGCTGTCCCATGCTAAAGGAGGCCTGTGGCATCAGGGTGATGGGCGCCGAAAGAGGAGAACTGTATGTAGGGTACACAGAGGCATGGCACACCATGTTTGGTACCCCCAAAACTGCTACTGGTGCTGCTGCTGCCGCCTGTATAGCCCCCCTGGGAGGCAGGATTCCTAATGATGGCTGTGTTGTCATAGGACTCAGTCCAGAGAGACTGGTTCCTACAGGAGGTACTGGCACTGACGGCAGTGGTGTGGAAGATGTAGAAGGCAGCTGTGGAAGTTCCTCTCTGTTTGGGGACGATTCTGCTGTTGAAGGTGGTGACTTCTGTCGATGGTGTGATGCATCAGATGATGCAGACTTCTTGGATTTCTTGGTTCTCACCTTTGCAAATTCCTCTTCACTCATCATAATTGTCCCGAATTTGCTCAGAATCTTGCCGTGATGGGTTCTAAGGTGCATAAGTTGCATACTTCCAGTATGTTTTCTCAAATGCTTCTGCAATCAAAATACAAGAAATGTAACTGTTTTCTTTACAATATTCGTTTTGCAACGTATTCTGCTATGCAAGTTTCACACCCAGTAAACTTGATAATTAATGGCATATGGGATGAAAATACACAGTGGTATACAAATCTCTTTTTGAAAAAAAAAAAAAATTCTTCTCCAATTAAAAACAAACATAAAAAACTTTGCATTAAAACACACTGCAGTGCACAGATGTTCCTTATACAAGTTGGCCGCTCGACAGCAATCTTTGGGGGTAATCAGTACACTGAAAACTATATCACTACTTTAATGGTACCACCACCACTCCCCACACCCAACACCGTCACCTAGTAATGTTGTCATAATCACATGAATTGAATTCTCTACCACGCCCCACGTATTGATCTTTTAGTACCAATCCGCCACACAACTAGATAACTTCCAATCTCTCTGTATAAGGTGATCCTACATTTATCGGTTCCCACATAGGTGATTCTGAGTATGAAGACCCAGCATTCGGTGGAATCAGCCACAACCAAAGTGACTGTCATCTGCAAAGTGCTTGGACTGGAGTCGTCAATTCTTTTCTTGGCTCGTCTTGAGTGTGACAGAGTGGCAGCCATTGTGCATTTACCACGCCTGTGGTCAATTCCACTGAACCAGTAACAATGGCGCAGACAGCAGAGAAGATAGTTCGTCTATGTATGCAATCTTTTCGAAACTTCAACACAGCAGCGTGTGAATACCCAGGACCTAGCGTCAATGTTAAGGATGAATTCTACTCTTTGGGAAGCAGGTGGGTGACCACAGTGGTCAGTTATAAATATCAACAATGTATAAAGAGGAATTGGGGGATGGGGAGTAATGCTATGGATGGATTCCAGACTTTGAAAACTAATGGCTGACCACATTGTTCAGTTAAAAATATCAGCAATGTACAAAGAGAAATTTGGGTATGGACAGTAACGCTATGGTTGGATTCCAGACTTTGAAAACAAATGGGCGACCACAGTGGTCAGTTATAAATATCAATAATACATACACAGACACGGACAGCAAACCACATCCAAATTAGATTTTCTTTAAATATGACTTTGAACTTGGAAGATTTTGTTGTTTATTTGGAAAAGGGTGGGTGGGGCTGGTTACTCTTTAAAACAGGACCCACGTGTCAACATCTATTGAGACGTTTTTGATAATTATGAACATCACTATGTGGAGATAAAAAAAGAAAAATCTGCAAAAAAAAAAAAAATCAATAGGCGTGGCTGTTTGACATCAGTAAAATAGTTTGACATCAGACCTGCACTGGTGGAAAAAGCCTGAAAAACTCCACAGGGTCCAGAAGCTGGCACCCCCCCCCCCCCCCCCCCCCCCCCCCCCCAGTGGGCTCCTGAGCCTATGGACTTGATGGTTCAGGGGTCAAGTCCCCTGAAGCTGTGTTCTGTTTTGTTTCATTTTGTTTCATTTTCAGACCATTATGGACCCCAACGATTCTTGATACCTGGGGTCTTGTCGGTGTTCTTGCCAATTCTTCTGCTGGTAGCCTTTGAAACATTTGAAGCCAACAGATTTTTTGCCACTCAAATTTGGCGCCAGCAGAAGCTTTGACAAACCAAACTGGAGTGAACTGATTAACTGCTTTGATAACCTGAAACCTGATGGTCTAATATTACATATCCCTCTGCCCTCCATTTTCTCAGCAGATTTATGCAAATCTCAAGAGTGACTTAAGAGACCTTTAAAAAGCGTAATTCAGGCTAAAAACTCAAAACTCTCATGTCTGAATAATAAGTTAAACAAGAAATTTACCTTGTGGTGGCTCCGGTGTCTAAACCATTTGCCACAGTACTCGCAGTCAACGATAAATTTACCAGCATGTATCAACAGGTGGCAATTCAGTGAGTGCTTTCGGGTGAATGATGACCGACACAAATCACATTTGAATAACTTGATCCCTGCAGACAGAATGACATACATCAACATCCATTATCTTGTTTCTCTATCTACACAAAACTACAAATCTTGTTTCTCTATCTACACGAAATTACAATGGGTTTTCGTTTTTTTTTTGTTTTGTGTGTTTAATCCTGTAAGGTCTTCCTCATAACAGATTTCAGGTTTACTGGGGGAAAAGCCCAAGATTCCACTTAGGGCTATGGGATTCCTTGCAGTTTATAAAACCGAGGACAAATATACACCATCAAGCTTTTCAATTTTCTAATATGAAATTATCAGAAGTAACAAAATGCAATCATGAAGTTAAAGAAAAGATTTAAAAGTAAGTAACAAAATGTTTGTTAAAGGTCTACTTTAGAGAGGTTTTCGATAACTGGTCAGCTTATGCAGAAATATGAAATGTTTGATAAATTGATAAAATAAACATCCGATTCGCTCCCGATCACACGAAATCGATCCGCAAAAGTGGGCATTTTCACCTGTAATCAAGAAAACTGGAGGTAATCAACTATATCTTGGCATGGCTTAACTGCTCTTGGATATGACGTCACATGAGTGTCAGCGACGGCGACAGAAAGCGATTCTGATGGTTCTTGCGCATCTCGCTCAGAATTTAATTTATCATGTAAAAGCAGTGACTATGATTGTGACAGCCAATGTGACTCTGGGGATGTTTCTGCAAGGCCTTTACCTTATCAGTTTGAACGCTAAGTTCTTTTTACCACGTCAGTTCCAACTGGACCACAGAGACGAGCTGTTTCAGTTCCAGCTGGACGCCCGAACACAGCACTCGAAGACGTACAGACTTTACCGAAGTCTCGAGGGAGACAACTGACTTCTTGATGCGATCATGCGTGGACGGCGAGCGGAGATTCCTCAAGCCTTAACGCATTCATTCAATTTAACAAGTGCGATCTGTCGATAGATAAGAACAGAATAAACGTGCGACTATCGTACTCATCTGTATGAGCTCACCACTCTGCCTTCAAAGTATACGCGCACAATGCAGACGAAGTTTTTGATCCACTCGAACGGGCTCGGCAATTGTCAGAATAGCTCTCATTTCCGTGGTCCAGCTGAAACTGAAATGGTAAAAAGAACTTAGGGGCCCAGCATGTTTGCACGAACCGAATCCACTTCTTTCGAGTATCTGGATCAAATAGAAATGTCTGCAAAGAATGTCCAAAGTCTCCTGCTTAGCTGCTGCGCTCGCCTACAGCCCAATATCTGCCACTCCCTCGTGACTTTCTAGGCTGTGGGGGATCGCAATTCATGTTGATTACACTTGGCGTTGCCATGTTGTGTAGGTCGTGGCTGACGGCCACGCCATCAAGTGACGTCACGGTTTTCGGTCTACGGCACGGGGTTTGAACAGGTGTGCAAAAGTCGTTTTTTTATCTATTAAATTCTTCCGGCAATTTTTTTTCTGAAAAATGAATACCATACTGTAATTATATGACATGTAGACCTGTTTTTTAACAAATTATCGAAAATCTCTAAAGAAGACCTTTAAGCTTCCAGCTTGAAATGTATTTTCTTTCAACATGACAATCATAATTAGTATCATACGAAAGTGGCACAAAGTTTATGTCTGAGCTGTAAGTATGTGCATGAACTTAAAAAAAAATCATTGTGCATTTTTAGAGAAGTCAACTTGTACATTTCCCTAAAACCTTTACACTGCACCAACATAAAAACACCAATCCTATTCTATAGTCCTGATGTACTATAACATGCAAAGGCACTATACAGCACAAAAGATACTTACCAGCGTGGGACCTGTAATGGTTGATCAGAGATGCTGCAGCAGTGAAAACCTTGCCATTATCGCAGATTTTGCATACCAGTTCGAAAATTTCACCTTTTTTTCTTCGACTGGAGCTCTTCAATATACTGCAGTGCAAGCTTCTGGAAACAAAATTAAATTCAATGATTCATCATTCACAGTGAACAGATTCTCACATTTGTTAGTCATACAAACCCTGTCGACTCCTAATATGGACTAACTGTAATGGATGAAAACTTCAGAACTCTTGGGTCTTGTAGATGGGTGATATTTGTTGCTTATAATTCACTTAGTTTTTGTTTGTAGTTGATTATTTCATGACTGCACTTTTTACGTGTTAACAGCCGTGTGTGGGATTGGCTATGTAAAGCTGATCCTCAGAGACAGACAATTTGTGGTTGTCAGACTGACAATACAGGGTAGGGAGTGGAACTGCCAGTTCATCAACTGAATGTCATAACATTCTCTTTACCTGCAATTTGCACATTTTTCTTTTTTACCATTCATTTTAAGAAAACCGGTATAAGCTTGATCTTTTTGTCCCCCCTTCTCTCCAACACACGGACTAAATCATTTTCACCCTTTCTACATGCAGACCCATAGCTTGACAGGAAGTCACCTTCTTACTTCCTGACTGAAGAGCTTCTAGTTCTACTAATAGGGGACAGTGTGGATTTTGCACCCAGCATCATCAAAATTATGAGATAAACGACAATGTATTTTCAGTATTTTTGTTCATGGGGTGAGCCACAGCATATTTTCACTGTATTTGTTTTCATTCAGGCTATACGAAATAAATCATAGGAAAAGAAATCCTGCCAAATTTTGCTAAGTGGGCAGTTTTCCAAACAATCTTGCAGATCGAGAGAAAACCAAATCATGGCAGCCTACTATTTTTCTGTCTTCCGGATTTCTAATGAATTGAAAAAAAACACCCCTGCATCAAGCTCAAGAGACAGTTTGAGTCTGGAATTCTTGTCTGTTTTCTTCAGTATAGTGTCGGTGGCTTGTCAAGGAAAACTTTCTCTGCCAAGACAATTCAGTGTCTCAAGTGTATTCTGATTTTGATGAAAAATTGCACAAGAATGTAACTGTCAACCTGGCCTGAAGAGTCCTGGACCAACTGATTCCAAGTAGAGCTGTTCAGCAACAGTCACAAACAGTTGCAGCAATACACAAACTGACCATACATGTTTAAAGTAAAATCTACGTTTAACCTAAACTCCGAGTAATCTGGTCCTTTACAAGTTAAAATCTGGCAAACAAAAATGATGTCCCCTTGGTCACGCGTTTCACAGGCCATGGAATATATACATATTCTTGCATTTGTGTATGCATGTGTGATACAAAATAAAATTTCATAATTGTGTACAGTTTGCATTATTTTCAAAATATGATTATTGTAAAGGAAGTTTTCTTCTCTGAAAAGTATCAGAATTTCTTGTACACATAAATATTCAATTGTGTATGAAATCTAATAGAGCACAGTTTGCGTTGTTTTTTAAAAAAAATCATCGATCGTTGTAAAGGAAGTTTATTTTTCCTTTTTAGTTCTTTGTTTTGTAAAGATTCTACAATGTTATAAGATATCTTCCTGATCTATGTTACCACTGTGATGAGTGGAAAAGTATCACTGATGCCAACATTTTCTAACAAGTCTATGAGAAAGGGGATGAGAAAAGTGGAAAGGAAAGAGGAGCTAGGGAGAGGGGAAAAAAGCAAGCTTACTTTTTTTTCCTCTGGAATCTCTTCCATCTTCTTCCGCCTCACATTAAGCCTTTTGCCTTCACCTCCTTCTTGCAAGCTGAATCTGAAAACATTACAAAGAGAAAATCGATTGTTATCTAATGATGGTATTACACTTCAAAGAAAATCAAACAACAGCTAAAGAAGGTACTGAACAGTCAGGAAATTTAAGATTCCATTAAAAAAAATCACTGACACCATCAAATCAGAACTGAAAAAAACATCAACCAAAATTAGTTCAAAAATGAAATGGGAAAATCAATAGAGTATTAAACTTGAGAAGCTGTTAGCAGCTTACTAAACACCGACACTAAACTGAAAGCAGTTCAATGAAATTGGAATAATAAACAAAACACAGTATGTCCACCTCCTCCTGTGTCCCTGTCTTTCATCCCCTATTCATCCTTTTTATTTATTTACATATACAGCCCATTCTCAAACCAATAAACATGACCAAAAAGTTTCATTTACAATACTATCAACAAATAAAAGAAGCAGTATTGCCATTTTACTTGCAATATTAACAAACTTATCAAATGAACCTATAAAATCTAGCATTTATTGGATACGAAATAATAAACAATGAGTGTAAACTTAAACATGTATATGACAGTCTGGTTATGAGTTGGGGACAGAAAAAAAAGCAGAACTCAAAAAAAAAAAAAAAAAAAAGAAAAAAAAAAAAAAGGAAAATGTGTGCGAGTGCGAGTGTGTAAAGTATGTAAGGGAGGGGAGTAAGGGTTATGGGATGAGAGACAACATTCTACATTTTGGAAGATTCAGCAGAACTAGAGGTAACTTTACCCCCCCCCCCCCCCCCCCCCCCCCCCCCCCCCCAAAGAAATTCAATTAAATTCAAACAAATGAGTTTCACAATGTCTAGCCATGAACAGTCTTCTATCGCTAAAGAAACGATCGAAAACTGAGCGGTTTGTGCAAATACTTGTTCTAATATCACTACATCAATAAAAGCAAGTACTTTAGAAAACTGGGTTTGAATATCAAGTTAACACTAAAAGTGTGTGAAACAAACTGCATCTGGAATGTCATTTGGACTAGCCAGTCAAAAAGGTATTCTTAATACAGATCTCTACAGTAGAGACTAAGACTTGAAATAAAGTGTAAGTAGTAATCAATCGGTTTTGTGTACATATTAACAGGTTGGATTACAAGACAGATCTGTACACATACACACTCACCTTCATGGAGTTCCTGGTCGATAGTGTCTGATACTATCTCTTCTTTTGTGGCCAAAGGATCGCCACTCAAAATAACTTTGGCCTCTTCATCTTCTGATTGGCTTCCGGGCTCCTCAAAGCTGCCACTACAAAATGACTGGTCAGAGAGACTGCTCGGGCTTGGGGGTGTTGCTGGCCTTTGGTGTTCAGCAACTGCTGCGTAAGAATGATCTGCATAAGGAATCTTCACAACACAGATCTCCTTCTTTACTTCAACCTCTACTGGAACCCCAGACTCCGAGGATTCACTTGATTCAGATCTTCGTATCTTTTTCTTGGCAGATGTTTCACTTTCTTTGTCAGTCATGGAGCAGGTTTGGTTCTCCTTATCATCTTGTACTTTTCTTTTTTTTGAGGCTTTGTCATTGGATTGGCTAGAAGTTTGGTTTTCCATGGTCATGGCCGTATCTGTTTTGGTGTTTTTAGGAGATGAACATTTTTCCTTTTTAGCCGAGGCCATGGTCTTTTTCTTTTTTTCTGAAACAATGCAACAGCCTGTAGTAAATCAACCATCAGAGACATATCATGTTCAGGGAATAGTTCTTAGTATGCAGTAGCCCAGTTCACACACTCTTTATAAACTTTCTGACAACAAATCCCTCACAGTGACACTTTCCTAGCAAACGACCTGACCGGCACAGCATCTATGCTAAACAGCATCACTTTGCAGAACAGCCTCCATCTGCAAAAAATCGCACTAATTTGACAGTAAAATAAAGAAAATGAAAAATAAAACACCAACAACAAAACAAAAAATATTTTCAAGTAAGAAGTATGTGCGAACGCACGCATAACATCTTGCACACACGTAAAATCCCATCTCCAACTTTCGGAAGAGAAGGCCAGTTTGGCCGTTGGTATGGATGACACGTTACACATAGCATGCACCCTGCTAAGAAATGGCAAGAACGAAGGAAGGAAGGAAATTGAGAGAACGGTATCGAACTATTTGGACTGGATGATACGGGGAAGCGACTGAATGAAGCGCCAGTTGGCAGCTCTTCAGTCGGCTCTACCACTAACCAGGTAGGCAGCCCGTTGTGTAAACGAGTGTGGATTGTTTAGCGCTAAGAGCTTGGTCTCTTGCCGAGAATAGGCACTATATAAGTATTCTTTATGATAATGATGATATATGTGTAATATAAGAGAGAGAGAGAGAGAGAGGGGGGGGGGACCAATAACGAGTCGACGTTTAGTTCTCTTACCTCCGAGTTTCGCTCGGTACTGCACAGAGGATGTTGAAAACAGCAGCCCTGTTTACAAAACAGAAAAGTTTTCCGTCAAATTAGCAGATACTGAGGTAAACGAACATTTCTGATCATGATAGCCCATCTATTTTGTCTGAATTTTACCACACCTAAAAAGTTGATCGTCTGTCAGTCTGGGGCCAGTTGGACTCATTAATGCATACCCCAGACCCCTCCAAAGCCTCACCATAGCAACATGTTCAGGGTAAACATTGTTCATTCATTTATGTGTCCACTCTTATTGTTTGTTAGTTTCCAATGTTGCAGTTGAGGAAAAAATTTGTCCTACATGTCACTGGGAAAAATCCTGAAATCTTCAGGAGGACTAGCAGCTTTATGTTAAAATCCACCATGGCATTAAAGCAGATTGCATGCCTGATATCATTTTCTTTTTGTACATGTGGCTTCATTTGCACTTTTCATCTGAGTGTACATTTGGTACGGCACGTCTGGGGTTCAATGACCAACTTTTTATGGACAAAAACAGATAGTCTGCAGTGTTTCTGAAAGAAGTCATCAGCAGTGGAGTTGGACAAAAGGCATGCTTTACTACACTGGTTACTCCTGCTAGCATGCCACCTCACACAAAAGTCGCTGCAATAGCACTTCAGTTCCTTGATTCGTTTCTAACCTTGGACAAGTTACTGATGCAAATGAAGTATTGCAAGGGACAGCAAATACTTACTTCATCATTGACTACTTGGAGAAAACTCTTCCCTACCCTCTTAAAAAGGAAACTGCCTAGGACGTCAGCAACCCAATTCAGACAGCAGATACATAGAAATTCATGATTTGAAAATACATGAAAAAACTAAAACCGTCAAGAAAATCAGACAAACATACTTTTCAATAATAACCGTTATAACAATGACGACCACAGATATTCTTCAATGATGTTTAAAGCAGTTTATGAAAAGTCTGCCTCTATTTCTTCTGACCAAAATCCAGCTGCCTACATTTCTCATGACAACCTCACAGCTACAAAGTCCTGGGAAATATGAAATGCAATGTAGCCATAAAGTATTTTTGATCCAGTGCCACACTGATGAAGTGATAATATGCAGCATTAAAACCTTTTATAATCTTCCAAAGTCACAAAATCAAACAGAAGGCATCATTGTTGTGGTCATGAGATTTACAAGGGATTCTACTTGACTGAAAAAAAAAAAAGAAAAAAGTGAAGTTCAGGATCTTACACTTTCTGAAGTGCATTTTGCACAAATGCGCATGTGCAAAGCACACACAACTATATTTGGGTAACTGCTTTTAACATCTAATTGAAATTGTGAAAGTCTAGAATAGGACATGAGACCACAAAGAAGAATCTGAAACTGTTGTTTTTTGTTTCATATTATCTCTCAAGAACACATGGAGACATATCCACGCTTATTTTCACATAATCTGAAGAATACACACACCTTCTTTTTTTCAGGGCTGTTGTGATGGATTACTGTGCTGGAGTATGTTGGAAACCGCAAACTTTCGTGAACCAGTGAGGATCCCACTTTCAGAGACAGAATGAATGGGTAAGCCATACATCTTCCATGGTTGCAACATTTTTTGTAATGTCGTTTGCCAGGGCTTCAAATGCCTCAGATCATGTGATACTGTACTGAAGATTTTCACTTTTAATCAACATGTCTGTACGGTGTAAATGTCAGCAATTGTTTCCCTTCAGTTTCAGGCTTTTGTGGCATAGGGAAAAGGTTTCCATCTCTTTTCTGACGATCAGCTGCACATCATCGTGTTAAATACAAATAGCACACATTGGGAAGAAATAGTAACAGTTCTCTCTCCTTCCTTTCTTTTTTTTTTTTGTTTTTGTTCAAAATTCCTGTTACTATAAAACACGCACAAAAGTAACATTAACTTACAAGATGACTGCCATATCAAGACTTATCTCTGACCAAGAAACTGTAAAACCTGCCAAAATGGAACATAATAAAATGGACCGATGTAAACCATATTTTACCTTTTTTAGCTTCTTCGTTGACGTGTTCCCTTATGTGGGCTTCAAGGGGTTCAAACACCTTAGTTTCATCTCTAAATCCTTTGAACGTTTGTGTGCATTCACTGCCATCTGCATAGAATGCACATATGTAGCTAAAATGTTGTGTATAATCATTTAAGGTTGATTTAATAGAGAACAGTTCTCGAAGCATTCTATCAGATAAGCCTTGTAGCACATCAATGGCTATCTCCTCCTGAGCTTGCAGGTGCTTCAGAGATATCTGAAAAAAAAAAAAAAAAAACATAAAATATAAAGGTTCAAAGTTAATCTGAATGCGAAAAAACACATGAAACGTTATTGAAAAAAAGTTGAACACATCAGAAACCACTTTCATATTCTTTCAACCGTACCATTCTCTTTTTGTTGTTGGGGGGAGGGGGAGGGGGGAGAGAGGGGGGGGGGGAGAGGGAGGGAGGGGAGGGAGGGAGGGGGTGGAGAGAGAGGGAGAAAAAAGTTTCAACAAACAAAAATGTCCGAAAAAAATATAGACGAAAGGAATGCCTGTGTGTCGTTCCTGTATTTTATGAATTTTATTCTGGATCACGGCTATAATTTCTTTCTCCAAGTTCAACTAAAACAAACATATGATATGACTGAATGTTAGATTTAAATACACAGGGATGAAAACAGTTTTTTTGAAAAAAAAAAAGAAAAAAAAAAAGGAGATTTGGCAGGGTTTGGGGGGTTGCCGCAGGCCCCCAGTGGAGTCCAGGGGCAACAATATGGCGGGGGTCAGGGGGCGCCGCCCCCTGAAGCTGAAGCATATTTTGTACTAAATAAGGCACAAAAATCTTTAGAAAAATCACTTTCTTGCTTCTAAACAACTCATTATTCTATAAAACATCTTTCACACACATGGAGACTGAGACTGACGTGGAAAGAAACTATGTCAATTGAGACAGAGCAAACATTTAGTATGATGAATCCTCAGAACTGTGGCTGTAGAAAATTTGACAAACAGTGCTTTCAGGACATAAAGAATAAGGCCTGTAGACAAGTAAATCTGAGTGGGAATCAAAACTAAGTAAACCAGATGTATAAAAACAACTGGTGGACTTCAATAAACACAATATGAAATGATTACTTTGAAGTCCTTTAAACACACACACACACACACACACACACACACACACACACACACACACACACACACACACAAGCTTTCGGGTCTAAGACCCTTCATCAGGAAACACTTAACAGTAAACACAAAGGAAAAAGAACATAAAAGAACAAATGACATCAAAACAAACTGATGTCACAACAGTACCCCACACACCCCCACCCCCCCAAGCCACCCCCACTTCCCCTCCCCCCATACAACTAATCATATCCCCCCCCCTCCACCCCTTTTGACCAGTTTGTGTGTGTGTGTGTGTGTGTGTGTGTGTGTGTGTGTGTGTGTGTGTGTGTGTTCTTAGAAGCTATTTCTCTTGCACGATCTCAGCTAGAAGGACAAACAAATCCTGAACAGTGTGGTCAGCAGTCTTCAAACCATGATTCCAGTCCATGTAACCATGTAACCATGCTGTTCCTATGTCATATTCCTCAGTTGTTGCTGGGAACAAAAGCAAGTCGCCGGTCACGAAAAAGGCGGCTTGCTCCCCAGTAACTGTCTCAAAAAATTGTTCTCCCGACTTGGGAAAAAGATAAAGTCAAGGCAGAAGGCAAAAACTGCGAAAGTAGGCCAGAATTGTCACCCCCTCTTAGTACTCCTAAGAAAAAATGTCAGCCAACAGAGTCTCCAAAAGTTCCATCGCCCGGCTGTCCATCTCCTTCTAATTTATGATCTCAATAGTATTGTTGTGTTCATGGAAACCCTTTCAGTTAAATTCATCAGTATTATGAAAAACGTGACGGACCTGCTTACATCTTCTGTTTTGGAATTCAAAAGAATTATTTCAAAGTGTCACGCCAATGTGTTATGAACTTTTACACAAAATGAAAGTTCTTTCTTTGTGTTCTCTTGCAAAAATCCGCCTGTTTCTGTTTGTTATTATTCTTCCTTCCCTTGTAATGCGGACAACCAGTTTCAAAAGCCAACATGGACAGTCCAGTCATAGATCGTCTTAAGTTTTTACAATGGAACTGCAGAAGCAAATGTAATATTGATTACCTTATTCAGTTTTTGGAAGACCATATAGTTTTGATGTCCTTGCACTGCAGTCTCTGAATTGCCATAAAAATGATTTACCAAAACTCCCGGGATACTATTTTTCTCCAGTGACTAATGCAGTGAAGAGAAATACTACTAAAAAAAACTGCCATATATGTGTCGTGCAACATTTTGTACCAACCTGTTAAAACACCCTGTAACTCGACTGACAAACGCTTATATTCCTGCTGTATAGCAGTGAATATCAAGGGCCAAAGTTTACAAGTTGTGACCTGTTATTACCCAGATGGTGTGTCCAAGAAGGAAGCCGACTGGTTGTTTGATTTAGATTCAAACAAAGAGTGGATTATTCTAGGTGATTTCAATTCCCATCATGCTCTATGGGTCCGAAAAAAACTCTAAAAATATCACAAACAATAATGAATATCTCGCTAACACTATAGTAAATGCTAATCTAACGATACTGAATGACGGGTCTATCACCAGAATTGAATTGCTGATCGTTCTGATCAGAAAAAATTCATCAATTGATTTGTCCTTAGTAACTCCGGGTATTTTTCCACTTTGAACGTGGAATGTCATTCAGTCACCACTGGGTAGTGACATCTCTTACTGAGTTGAGACCATCTTCCTGTTGAAGTTCAGATCTTAGTGTGTCCAGAGAGAACTGAGCATACCCTCGGACAAACAAAATACAACGAAGATAAAGCCAACTGGGACCTTTTTGCCCAGACTCTAATTACTGGTTCTCTTAAGCTCAATTTTAATCATAACATAGAACATAGAAGTAGAAGAGATCTTGAAAACAATTATGTAGATTTACGAAATCTTATTCTGAGAGCAGCAGATTGTGCCATTCCAAAGATTAAGTTTAAAGACCATCCCAAAGAGAGCCTCAAACCCTTGGTGGAACTCCTCATGTGAGTTGGCCGTAAAAATGAAAGCAGAGATATTTCAAAACTGGATGAATAGTCGTCATTCACAGCCACCCCAAATAGTAAACGAACTCCACTGTAAAATACAAATTGCTAATAACTATAGTAACAGAGCAGTAGCTCTTGCAAAAAAACCCAGTATTATGGTAATTTGATCATGACTTGCTCTAAACATCCACATGACGTTTCTAAATTATGGAAAGAAATTTAAAAAAATCAAGGGTACATTTCATCTCCCTCAGCCTGCTCTGCATGTTAATGATAAAATTTATAGAACTAACAAAGAAAAGGCTGAATTATTAGCAGAAACTTTTGCTTCAATGAGTCAGACTGAGTGTTTATCTCAATCTGAACAAATTCGTAGAAAGGAGTTTGAGGATAAATTCCAAAACATTGAGCAGACTAATATAGAAAGTAACACTTTTATATAAAAACACAAATTTAACAATGCATGAACTCTGTTTCGCACTTAAACGTATAAAACCGGGTAAGATATCCACTGGTTCGGATCCTATTTCCTATAACATGATTAAACATTTTCCTGAGAGTCTGTTATCAAAGTTGTTGGAGTTCTTTCAGATTTGCTGGAATACTGGAATGCTCCCTACAGATTGGAAAAAAGCTACTGTCATCCCAATCCTTAAAAAGGAAAAACCTAAAAACTCTTCCCTCTAGTTTTCGACCTATTTCTTTAACACCTCACATTGGAAAACTTTTTGAAAGAATCATGAAAAACAGAATACAACATTTCCTTGAAAAAAAAAATGGAGTCTTGCCTTTTATTCCAGACTGGTTTTAGGAAAGGTAGAGGAGTCACAGACCACATTGTCCACTTATCCTCAAATGTGAAAAAAAAGCTCTTGCCAAGCGTCATTCGACCCTTGCAACGTTCTTTTTGATGTTCATAGAGCCTACGATTCAGTATGGCATTCTAAATTGTTGTACAAAGCACATGAAGTAGGAATACGAGGTCGTTTTTTTTCAATTTCTAAAAGCTTTCTTATCGGACAGAACTATCCAAGTCAATCTACATGGAGCTTTATCAACTTCTAAGACTATTAACATGGGTGTTCCCCAAGGAAGTGTAATCGCTCCAACATTTTTTCTCGCTAATGCTTTACGATATTAAACAGGTTAATACAAAAGGTGCCACATTAGCTCTATATGCAGATGATATTGCTCTGTGGAGGAATGTAAACTGCAATTT
>JADBJO010007761.1:0-5000 GCA_016801955.1 Conus betulinus
CATTCACCCCCTTCTTAACCTAACAGAACAAACTCGATTGCTTATGTGGGGTGTCTGTTTTGCTCTTGTAGGAAGACACCATGGCAAAGGAATTCCGAGACCTACGCCCAGAATTAGATCAGCATGGCCCATCCACTTCACAAACATCTGTAGACTGGACTGTCTGTCTCATCTGTCAGAATAAAACTCAAGAAAAACTGGTTTGCCCTGCCCGAGGCAAGGGTGGAGGATTAGGATATACTTATATTGGTGAAAACTTAGCCCAGTTCCGTGACCTTGGTATTGAGGTTGTTCCATTCCCATGTCTGAGCTTGACGAAGGAGGGGGGGGTATTGCAGACACACTTGAGAAGAAGTGTGCATCATGGCACAAGTCCTGCAGAGACAAAGTCAGCAACAGGGCACTTGAAAGAAGAAAGCGAAAACTGGAAGGCCCTGAGAAGCAACCGACCAGCCCTGCTAAGACCAGGAGGACGTCTGCAGAGCACCATGAAGAAGAAAACACCTGTTTTTTCTGTGATGGCACAGCAGGCAGTGAAGGTCTACACAAGGCATCGACACTTGGACTGGATTACAAAGTCAGGCATAGTGCCACCATTCTGAAAGACCAAAACTTGTTGAAAAAGCTGGCTGCTGGTGACATGATCGCAACTGACTCCCTGTACCACAATAAATGTCTACAAATGCTTTACAAGCGAGCAAAAAAGGCAGAAGCCAGCCAGTATGAAGAGGTAGAGGAGAATGATGATTTCTGTCATGGATTGCCTTTGCTGAGCTCGTGTCTACATAGAGAGTTTTGAAAGTGACTCGGCAACAGCTCCTGTATTTCACACGTCCAGTCTGCGCAAGATATACGAGTCACGTGTGGCTGCTCTGGAGGACGAGGAAAAGCACACCCAACTCGATTCAGGGAGAAGCTGATGGCTGCTTGTCCTCGCCTTCATGAGTGTGGCACAGGCCGAGGAAAGGACATCAAGCTTGTCTTCAAACAAGACATCGAAAGAGCTGTTAAGAGGGCTGTTGACTACGACTCTGAAGCTTTGTTGCTGGCAAAGGCTGCTAAAATTGTCCGCCGGGAGATGTTTGCCAACCAGCAGTCATTCACAGGTTCCTTTGAGGATGATGCACAGAGAAAATCGATTCCTCAAATTTTGAAGGCTTTGGTCTGTATGATTTTAGATGGTCCAGAAGCAGCAGTTTGCTTGGAAACGAACATTCCCAGGAAGCTGCTTTATCAGAAGTAGATCAGGAATGCTCCCAAGCTGCACTAACAATATCACAATTGATGATATTTAATAGCAGAAAGTTTGGCTGGCAGAAAGAATCAACACATCGCAGTCATACGAAGAGCAAGGAAACTCCTGTCCCCATTTACCTGGGGCTGAAAGTACACGCCGAAACCAGAAAGCAGAGCCTGGTTGACTGTCTGTACGGCCTTGGTTTGTCCATCTCTTACGACAGGGTCATGAGTATTTCCACAGACATTGCCAACACTGTCTGCTCCAAGTTTGAGAAAGAAGGCGTCACTGTACCACCAGCTATGAAAAAGGGGCACGTCACCATTGGCATGGTCGATAACATTGACCACAAATCCCAGCTCAACAACAGCTATGGAATCTTTTCATGGAACATCTATATCCATGGTACAGACTGATGACTCTAACGCCAACAGACAGCCTCTCATGATCGACCCCAGCCGTACGAGGAAAGAGATCGGTTCAGCCTCTTCCAGTTGGCTACACACTCGTCCTCCCAGTGGAACGAAAGAAAGAGGTGTCTTTGCCAAATGCGATGGGACCATGCAAAGCAGACAGCAATGACAGCATTACACAACGTGACTGGCTGACAGCTGTTCACAATGCTATTTGTCAAAAAATACTGATAGCAGTGAACAACCTATTTCATGGGGTGCTTTTCATGCAAACAAGGATGGAAACAAAGTTATTGAAACAGCACAAATATCTTTGTTGCCATTGTTGACAGACAACGCCCATTCCTTAGCCCTGATTAAGCATGTCATGAAGATCATCAGTGAGGGCACACAACACCTTAATCCAGGTCAAGTGCCCGTGATTGCAATGGATCAGCCTTTGTATGCTCTTGCAAAGGAAATACAATGGTCGTGGCCAGAGCAGTTTGGAGAACAACATTGTGTCGTCATGATGGGAGCACTTCATATTGAAATAGCTGCACTGCGACTTCTGGGAGACTGGCTTGAAGGGAGCGGATGGACCAGCCTGTTGGAATCAGCAGAAGTGTTCACGAGAGGTGTTGCTGAGTCTCTGCTGAAGGCTTTCCATGTAACTAGAACAAGGCTGGGTCACCAGATCACTGCTGCCACACTATATGTACTGCAGCAGAGAGCTTTTGAGCAGAGGGAAGATAAGGACACAAGTTTGGAAGAGTGGACAAAGAGTCAAGCACAGAAGCAACCCATGTTTGCCTACTGGAACCGCGTTCTTCAACTGGAGCTCACTGTCCTGCAGCTAGTGCATGCCATCCGAACCGCCAGTTTTGACGAGTTGTTCAAGCCTTGACAAACCTCATGCCATGGTTCTTCGCTCTGGATCACTTGCACTACGCCAGATGGCTCTCTGTACACCTGCGTGACTTGTGTCAGCTGATGAGGAAACACCCTTCTGTTCACCAAGCTTTTGTTGTGGTGCATTTGTTGTTGTCCACAAAACCCAACGTCCATTTTCAGCCATTGCCCTTGATCAGGCTCATGAGCAATGCAACGCGATGGTCAAGGGGGATGGAGGGGCAGTGGGCCTAACCACCAACCCAGGGGCACTCAGGCGGTGGGTAACAGCAGGGCCAGAAATTGCACGTCTTCTCACTGGATTTGAGCGCCAGATGTCCCCAAAGGCAGTCTTCACTGACCACCATGAGCAAACACCTGCAATACAGAAGGCCTTCAAAAGGGACGTCACTTCACTCATCTCTGTGTTTGAAGAAGTTGGAAATCCCTTCAAAGATGACAGTGGCTGTCTCTTCGCCATGGACACTAACATCGTTGCAGACAACGCAGCAATCACAACTGTGCAAAACAGTCCTCACCATCGGTCATCTTCAGTATGAAGAGTTTGTTCAAGAGAGACTGGTGAATAGATCCAAACCATTGACAGACACACTCCGTCGGAACAAGTTGAGGGTTTTTGTGCAGCAAAAGAAACAACAAAAAAGTCTGCCATTACCCTCCTCAAGAATGACTGTTCATTGTTTTCTCGCTTGTTCATTGCTTGCCAGACCCGGAAAGGAAATCTTCCGGAATTCTTCAGGCATGAGAATCAACCAACGCCACCTTCACTGTCCAAACTGGGTGAAATGAGGTCTGGAAGGAAGGCTGACTTGCTGAGGTGCTTGGAAAGTGTCACCAACCCTGCTGGTGGGAATGTCATGGAAACTCTTCAGTGTGACACCAATGATGATCCAGAAGTCAGTGATCCACTTCTAGATGATGAGGACTTTCTGAAAGATGCTCAATTTGTTCCATGTAATAGTGAAGACCTCGAAGAACTGATGTCAGTCAGTCCAAATGCCACTATGACAGAACCAAGCAATCAGGAATCAGAGGGGCCACCCAAAGTTGATGCCAAGATCTTGGATGGTGCCTTTATCATTCAACTTCTATGTCCAAAGACATCACGGACATTTAAAGAATTTTCTGACAATGTCTTCATGCCTTACATTGTTAACCAGCTGAAAGATGTTTCTAGACTGGATGTAGTTTGGGATGTCTATCGTCCTGACAGCCTGAAAGCTGGTACCAGGCGGAAGAGAGGCTATGGGCAACGCAGAAAAGTGACTGCTTCCACTCCATTGCCAACCAACTGGAAAGCATTTCTGAGAAATGATGAGAACAAAGAGGATCTGTTTTCCTTCCTAGCAGGGGAAATTCAGAGCACCCATGTATCTGGCAAATTTTGATATCCACACTTTTAGACACGGTTGTCACATCATCAGAAGTGAATTTGAAGAATGTGGTTGGATGCACTCATGAAGAAGCAGACACCCGCATCTTTCTCATGCAGCAGACTGCATTCATCATGGCCACAAAAAACTTGCTGTTCGGACTGCTGATACTGACGTTGTCATCCTGGCGATTTCTTTAGTTTCCAAGCTAAAGGCTGTTGAACTCTGGGTTGCATTTGGTTCAGGGAAGCATTTCCGATATATTGCAGCTCACAGCATCAGTGACAGTCTACCACCTGAAAAGGTGCAAGCTCTCCCAGTATTTCATGCCCTGACAGGGTGTGATACAGTGTCATTCTTTTGTGGCAAAGGAAATTGACTGCATGGAACACATGGACAACCCTCCCAGAGGTGACAGAAGCATTCAAGGAGCTGGGGGCTGTGGCAGCAGTGGGAAACTATCTGATGACTGTTTCAATGACTACTTCAAGAAAATTGAACGCTTTGTCATATTGATGTATGAGAAGAACAGCACCCTAACAGACATCAATCAAGCACGTGAGAGGCTGTTTGCGCAGAAGGGCAAGGCTGTTGAAAATATTCCTCCTCCCACATCTGATGCTCTGTACCAGCATGTCCGTCGTGCAGCATATCAAGGAGGGTTTGTCTGGGGCCAAAGTCTCCAGAAAACTCCAGAGCTACCCTCACCAGTGAGCTGGGGATGGACAAAGAAAGAAGGTGAAGTGAAGTTCTCTGGCAGCCCCCTCTGGACTACTCTCCCCCCGGCAGAAGAATCCTGCTATGAATTAGTCCATTGCGGATGCAAGCAAGGTTGTGTAAGAAGAGATGCAAATGTGCTATTGCCATGTTTCCGTGCACTGCCTTGTGTCAGTGTGGTGGGGACTGTGGACAAGACTGATTATCTTCATGCACTTTATTCTGTGTGACATTGGACAGTGCCTGGTTAATCTTCATTTAATGTGAACCTCTGTGCTTTGACCTTGGACAGTGCCCTGGTTAATCTTCATTTAATGTGAACTTCTGTGTTTTGACACTGGAGCCTCGTTCATCTTTATGTGCTGTGAA
>JADBJO010007761.1:7500-10000 GCA_016801955.1 Conus betulinus
ATAAACAAAACAGGAAAAAAGGAATATCACTTTTAAAGCTAAGAAATGTTTGTGTGTGAGACAGAGAGAGAGAGAGAGAGAGAGAGAGAGAGAGAGAGAGAGAGAGAGAGAGGGAGGGAGGGGAGTAGAGACCTGTGTGTGTGTGTGTGTGTGTGTTGTTTGTGTGTGTGTGTGTGTTGTGTGTGTGTGTGTGTGTGTGACTGCACGCGCACGCACGCACCTGCGTGCATCCATGAGTGCACACACGAGTGCGTGTATTTATGTGTGTCTGTCGGTCTGGCTAGCTGGCTAGCTGGTTGGCTTTACATACTGGTTACAAAAAAAAAAAAAAAATATGGAAAAGTCATAACTCTGTATGGGCATTCATCAGGCAATCCCCTCTTTAGTCTCAGTTCTAAGACTAGAGGCTTTAAGGAGCACGATCACCAAAATCTTGGCTCTGCCACTTTGTGTCTCGAAGTGTCAAAGGACCTAGGTTATACTGAGACACATGAGGAATAAAACTATGTAGTACAACCATGCCGTCCAGCTTTTCGACTTGAACCCTGTGCACCACATCATTATTATCACCTGTCGTCATTTGAACACAACTCTCAAACTCTCTGGTCTTTTACACCTGCTGCCGGTTTTCCTCGTTCTGATTTCCTGCTCAAATCCTTGCCATAATTGGTTCCTGTTAAAGTCTGTGAAGCTAGCTAATTTTGGAACACACACACACACACACACACACACACACACCACACACACACACACACACACACACACACACACACACGCGCGCGCGCGGGCATCCGCGCAAGCACTACGTGCGTGCGTCCACGCAAGCAACCACACATACGCCCAAATGCAAACATGCACGCACATGTGTGTGCACGCGCGCGCGCGCGGCACCCACACACACACACACACACACACACACACACACACACACACACACACACACACACACACACACAAGCACACACACATACACACACACGTGCACGTGCACAGAGATACAGAGATACAGAGACAGAGACAACAGACTGATATATAGACAGACAGACAGAGAGACTGGAGAGAGAGAGAGAGAGAGAGAGAGAGAGAGAGAGAGAGAGAGAGAGAGAGAGAGAGAGAGAGAGAGTAGAGGGGGGGGGGGGCAGGCAGAGAAAGAGCAGTAACGTGTAGTTTCTTTTTTTTATTGATTAACTTACTTTTAATTGTGCGTGATTAACCCACTTACAGGGAAACACAAAACGTGTTAAATCAATCCAAGCCTAAAGAATGATAATCCCAATGTTGTCATGACTGGTCATTGAAGAGAAAGCATACTTGAACCTCGGCAATATATGAGCGAAAATGCGCACTGAGTCAGCACTAAGAAAAAACCTCAACGAAATAGGTCGAGGGACATATAAATCACTATAAATGTCAAAGTAACCAAGATTGAAAAAGAAGAAAGTGAACAGCACCCCACTCCCCTCCCACCCTATCCCCCATCCCCACACCCACCCACCCCCAACCCCACCCCCCACCCCCACCCCCCCCCCCAAAAAAATAAAACTTGTGGACGAACCCGGGTCTCTAGATACGTAATAACACAGGAACAGTGCAAAGATACTTTCACAATAGAGGATATGTGTATCGCTCACGCACATTCTCTCTCTCTCTCTCTCTCTCTCTCTCTCTCTCTCTCTCTCTCTCTCTCTCTCTCTCTCTCTCTCTCTCTCTCTCTCTCTCGTCACGACGCACGCGCACACACTCACACACACACGCGCGCGCGCACACACACATACAATCCACTCACACACACACACACACACACACACACACCACACACACACACACACACACACACATATGCACGCATTCACGCACATTCACACACATGCGCGCGCGCACAAACACACACACACACACACACCACACACACACACACACACACACCACACACACCACACAACACACACACACACGTGCACACAGAGAGAGAAACCAGAGACAGACAGACAGACAGACTGATATATAGACAGACAGAGAGAGAGACTGAGTAGAGAGAGACGAGAGAGAGAGAGAGGGGGGGGGGGGGGGGGAGGCAGAGAAAGAGCAGTAACGTGTAGGTTTTTTTTTATTGATTAACTTACTTTTAATTGTGCGTGATTAACCCACTTACAGGGAAAACAAAACGTGTTAAAATCAATCCAAGCCTAAAGAATGATAATCCCCATGTTGTCCTGACCTGGTCATTGAAGAGAAAGCATACTTGAACCGCGGCATATATGAGCGAAAAAAATGCGCACTGAGTCGCACTAAAAAAAAAACCTAAACGAAATAGGTCGAGGGACATATAAAATCACTATAAATGTCAAAGTAACCAAGATTGAAAAAGAAGAAAGTGAACAGCACCCCACTCCCCTCCCACCCTATCCCATCCCCACCACCCCCCCCCCCCCACCCCCCCACCCCCACCCCCACCCCCCCCCGCCCCCCACCCCCCATCCCCCAAAAATAAAACTGGTGG
>JADBJO010007761.1:12500-22500 GCA_016801955.1 Conus betulinus
CACTTTGGGATCATTATCCACCCAAAAGCTGTCTTTTCAAAAAAAAAAAAGGTACCCGGATACGCTTCAATCAACCAAGGATACGTGGAATTTGGTAGTTTAATGTTTGTTGTTTGCATGTGTCTTTACACGACAGTGGAGAATTGAAATGATAAGTTATGCATTATAGCATTTTCACTTACGAGCTCCAATTATAAAAGTTCACAGACAGAGAGAGACAGAGAGAGACAGAGACAGAGACAGAGCGCTGGTGTAGTATACCAGTAAACACAGAGAGTAGGTAGTATGAAAATGCTCTACTGTTGCAGCTGTTCAGTGGTGATATTTCACCAGGCAGACTACGGAGCAAACTCGGCTCTTATTTTCCCTTGACTACCTCCTCCGTAAAATTAAAGGAGCTGGTTTGGGAATCGGTCAGTTTTTAGTTTACTCTGAGCTGATCTCACAGTAAAGGGTTGGAACAGAAGTTATCGTTCTGCTCAGGGGGGCAAATGCTTAAGGGCAACAACTCCCCTGCAGTCAACAGGTCAATCTGGGAAAGTGAATTAGCCCCCCTTTCGTTTCAGGTTACCTAAACCATTTGCTCGGGAAGAGAGCCACTGGCTGCCCAAATCCTCACAGAGTGCAAAACCAAACCTAAAGCAAGTCTCCATGGGTGCGCTCTCGTTGCTCCGATGCGTTGGGAATCGGTCAGTTTTTAGGTTACTCTGAGTGATCTCAAGTAAAGGGTTGGAACAGAAGTTGTCGTTCTGCTCAGGCAAATGCTTAAGGGCAAACAACTCCCCTGCAGTCAACAGGTCAATTGGGAAAGTGAATTAGCCCCCTTTCGTTCCAGGTTACCTAAACCATTGCTCGGGAAAAGAGAGACATTGGCTGCCAAATCCTACAAGTGCAAACCAAACCTAAAGCAAGTCTCCATGCGACTCGTTGCTGATGCAAGGTCTCTGGTGTTGAAAACTGGCACATGAAAGCTGATCAAGTGTTCATCACATGAAGGACTCACTCTCCATGTGTGAAGTGCGCGTTAGATCCAGGGTGAGGGGTGAACAAAATCTGCACACACACACACACACACACACACACACACAGAGAGAGAGAGAGAGAGAGAGAGAGAGAGAGAGAGAGAGTCACAACGTCTCAGCTCCTCTGTATTCTGGCCCTACAGCAATAGCAAAGTGGATGTCTTATCAACGGGGGGGGCATGAGTGTATACTTTTTTCTTTTGTGTGCAGCCAGGGTGTTCTTTCGGCGCGGCGGTCTTTGATCCCATTTCACCCCATGCAGCTGCTGTCAGAAACATCTACCATCAATGTCCGCTAGAACTAGATTATTACGGACTCTAGCATAGCTTTAACCTTAATGAAAAGCTTTACGTTGGCGGCAGTGGGTTAGTTGACGGTACGGTGGTTTAGGTTATTTTTTTACAATACAGGTTCTTTTTGACAACTCTAGTTATTTGAAATGGAGATGCAAAATCTTTACAAATGACATGCAACGTGAAAATGTTCTTTTAATGACTTTGGAAGTTTGTTTTTATGTCGTCTTTTTCCTCTTTTTTCCACAAAAAAAAAAAAAAAAAGAAAATGGAATGCGTTCCCCTAAATATACAGGACAGAAAACGACAAGAACACTATTTAAACTCAGATTATAAAGAAGTGAAAGAAAACGCGCTGGAATTAGTTGAACATTGAGAGAGAGACAGACAGCCAGCCAGAAAGAAGAACAAAGACAGACAAGACAGACAGACAGACAGACAGGGAGTTTTTTTTTTCCCTCTCCTCTCTCTCTCTCTCTCTCTCTCTCTCTCTTCTCTCTATCTCTCTCTCTCTCTCTGTGGGGGCCCCCCCCCCCCCCCCCCCCCTCCCCCCTCACCACCCCCCCCCCCCCCCCCCCCCCCCCCCCCCCCCCCCCCCCCCCCCCCCCCCCCCCCCCCCCCCCCCCTCTCTCTCTCTTATTTCTTCTTGTTCAACAACGACTTTTTTGCGCTTGACCCTATTTAAGATTCGTGGGGTACATACAAACGTCTAGGTTTGTTGTTGTTGTTTATTTCCTATAACTCTAATGACATGTGCTGCAATCTGCCTTTCTTGACCCACCCAGGCCAAGCTCCCCCCCCCCCCCCCCCCCCCCCCCCCCCCTGATGCAGTTACTATTGATCGTGGCCCGATCAGCAGGGAGCCTCTTCATCCTTGGCTCAACAGCAAAGGCCCGAATCGTTACCCCCCAAGCTCCCGTGAACTTGTTGGGAAAGGGGAGTCTGGCCTGCGTCAGTCAATGGAGCACCTGGGGCGTTCAGGGAGAACAAAGACAAAAAGAGAAAACAACTTTCCTTCCTTTTCATCTCTTTTTCTCTTTATCGGTTGCTTCTCTCTCTCTCTCTCTCTCTCTCCTCTCCCTCTCTCGCTCTCTCTCTCTCTCTCTCTCTCCTCTCTCTCTCCTCTCTCCTCTGTGAGGAACTGGGGCCCAAGCGTGAGGGCTAGATTAGTGTTAATCCCATATAGACTGTTCACAGAAAGTTTAAATTGAATATAGTAATTAGTGTTAATGGGAAAATAAGGCACCAAGCTGGCAATCAAGCTGAAGGCTTAGGCTCCAATACGCTACAAGCAGATAATCGTATAACCCCGGAATATTAGTAAAGCGGAAGATTAGCTTCGAGTCCAGTTCCTGCAAAGGAGCGTATATAAAGTCACATTCAGATAGCTGGGAATCATAGTAAAGCGGTCAGGAACACACGAAGTCACACTGAGATAGCTGGGAATCATAGTAAAGCGGTCAGGAACACACGAAGTCATACAGAGATAGCTGGGAATCATAGTAAAAGCGGTCAGGACCATATGAAGTCACACTGATATAGTTGGGAATCATAGTAAAGCGGTCAGGACCACACGAAGTCACACTGAGATAGTTGGGAATCATAGTAAAACGGTCCAGAACACACAAAGTCACACTGAAATAACTGGGAATCATAGCAAAGCGGTCAGGACTACACGAAGTCACACTGACATAGCTGGGGAATCATAGTAAAGCGGTCAGGACTATATGAAGTCACATTGAGATAGCTGGGGAATCAAAGTAAAGCGGTCAGGACCATATGAAGTTACATTGAGATTGAGATAGCTGGAGAATCATAGTAAAGCGGTCAGGACCATATGAAGTCACATTGAGATAGCTAGGGAATCATAGTAAAGCGGTCAGGACCATATGAAGTTACATTGAGATTGAGATAGCTGGAGAATCATAGTAAAGCGGTCAGGACCATATGAAGTCACATTGAGATAGCTAGGGAATCATAGTAAAGCGGTCAGGACCATATGAAGAACATTACATGAGATGAGATAGCCGGGGAATCATAGTAAAGCGGTCAGGACCATATGAAGTCACATTGAGATAGCTGTGTAGATAGCTGAGTGGGTTTAGTTTTGGATCAAATCCAATTGTTTAACACTGGAGTGGGACAGTGGGTAACATCACTTATATTGAGGAAGCGACGAATTTACATATCTGTGATGTTAATTTTGGAAAGGGGCGAAATTCGGGTTTTCCCTTCCTCTATGCTAGACTTCCAGTGGTTGTCCGAGTCCTGGTTGCTTTAGATGAAATGATAACACGTTGTTCTTCGTGCAGCGTGTATTTAGTGCGCATAAAATGACACACAGCCTTCACGGAATGTTCCTTGACAAAATAACACACAGTAACAGTAAAAATATAGGTTAAGGGTCACATTTTTGTTATCACAGACTAACTTTCACAAGTGCATCTGAAGTATAATCAGAACATAAAAACTTAGTACACACACAGATACAATTACACACACACACACACACACACACACACACACACACACACACACACACACACACACACACACACACACACACACACACACACACACACACACACACACACACGCATGCACGCACGCAGCAGCACGCACGCACGCACACACACACACACACACACACACACACACACACACACACACACACACACACACACACACACACACACACACACACAGACAGACAGACGGACAGACACACAGACACACAGACACACAGACTGAGACGTAGAGAGGAAAAAAGACATAATAATAACATTTGGGCTCCGCTTAGTATTATTACTTTATTCGAACACAGAGGGACTACTTACGATCATTGGACATTCACAAGACGTTCCATTAGCTGAATTTTGCCCATGTGCCAGCAAGAAGACATTTTTTTCCCCATCACTGCAGCAGCCTAACGAGAGAGCAGAATGCATGATAGAGACCGCGAAGGGGGAGCGAAATCTCTGTCTCATTTTTGAGCCGTTTGATCCAGATTTATGTCTTCACTTCGTGCTATACAGTCTTCAGAAGTTTGAGTAGTATGTGGGTCGTATTGAATTTTCGTCCCAGCAGTTTTCTTGAGATAAGGCTACTCTCTGTGTCTTTAGTATATTGTAATGAATGTGAACGACTGGATATCAACTGGAAAAGTTTGAGCTGAAGTCAGTTTGAATGTGTGATTTTATACCTCTGGAAGACCCAGGCCTTGGCACATAAATGACAGAGCTAGAGGAAAATAGTGTCGTAATTCTTCGATGCGGTGCCAGGCCAGAGAAACATTTCACGGGAGACATAGACAGACAGACAGACAGACAGACGGACAGACAAACAGACAGACAGACATAGAATGTTGCTTATAGCCCAGCCGACAGCAAAGGACCTTGTTAGGTCTGTTACGTTACTTCAGTCAACTCTGAAAACAGATTACACACACACACACGCGCGCGCGCGCGCACGCACGCACGCACGCACGCACGCGCGCACGCACGCAACACACGCACGCAAGCATTCACGCGCGCACGCACAAACACACACTCTCTCTCTCTCTCTCTCTCTCTCTCTCTCTCTCTCTCTCTCTCTCTCTCTCTCTCTCTCTCTCTCGGGGATGAGCTCGACGACGTGTGTTAGAGCAAGACGTAGCTTGTCAGTCTCTCAACGTTTATCCCTGTAGTGACGGTTTCCGAACGTGTAGGAGATTGTGATTGTGCATGCAAGCAGTAATTGAACCATGCCGTTGGATGCACTGTCTTTTAGATCAAGATGTGGCTGCTTCTTTGGAGTATTTCTTCAGTTTATGTTGAAGAGAGCTGTGCAAAAAGCAAAGATGAAGATCTCCATTTTGACGCTGCGTCGACCGAGTGACGGTGTATGGGCAGATTTGCTCCTCGTCTTGTTGTTTTGGGGCGGACTGTTACTGCAGTGTGGAGACGTGGAGCAGAACCCTGGACCTACACCAGCGGTGAAGCAGACAACGCGAAGCAGACCCGGCTCGGTTACGCTACACGTGGTGCCAGTGCGGACAGGAGTGCTGCCCCCTCTGAAGACTCTCCTGTATCCAGACCGACGAGCGCCGAACCCACCATGGCGGACATCATGACCAAGCTTCTGGAGATGGACAGGACTAACAAGGCCATGGACAGTAAGTTGGATGACGTTAAAATGGATGTGAAGACCCTTGGTGAACAATATGCTGCGTTGCAGAATGAAGTGAAGGGTCTCAGGGAGGAAGTGGCAGAATTACGTTCTCAGAACAATGATTTGCGGAGAGTGAACTCTGAACTTGGTGACAGACTTGAGTTTCTAGAAAAGAAGACAGATGACCTTGAAGGGCGCTCGAAACGTAATAATCTATTGTTTTATGGATTGAGCAGAAGTGAGAATGAGAACAGTGATGACTGCGAACGAATGTTGAAGGACTTGACTGCTAAGAAACTGGGCGTGAATGGGGGTAGAGTTTGATAGAGCGCATCGTTTGAATGCAAAGTGTGACTCCCCCATCATTGCCAGATGTTCCTCATATAAGGACAAAGTGCACATTTTGAAAGCTAAGACCAAGTTGAAAGGAACCAATGTCTTTGTCGGCGAAGACTTTACAAGCAGGGTCCGTGAAATAAGACGTAAGCTCACTCCACATCTGAAAGACGCAAGGAACAGTGGTAAGAGAGCTGCGATGGTCTTTGACCATCTCCTTGTTGATGGCAAGAGGTTCGGACTTGATGCTTCTGGTCAGCTAAAAGAGTTTGAAATAGGGTTTTGGCCGGTCCTCTTGCGATGATAAAGGTGTCAATTTAAGAGGGAGAAAAGATAACTTGACACCGGTGGAAAGATTGGCTGCTCCGGATCCTGTCACGCGTGGCAGTAGCCACTTTGCACGTGTTTTTGACGACAGTGTTGTGGACGGTGGAGTGAGTGATGGCACTGGTACACGCTTGAATTCGTATGACAGTTTCAATGATAGCCGTTTGAATGATGATTTTTTCCAGCCGTTTGAATGATGATTTTTCCAAATATGATGATGTTGATAGCGAAATTAATGCATGTATGGAAAACGGTGTACTTGATAGTGATCACATTTATATTGACAACCGGGATCTGGATGCGCCTGTATGCCATAATAAAGTATTCAAGCTTCTTTGTTGGAATGTGAATGGTTTACTCTCAAAGGTTTTTGACAATGCATTATTTCTTATGCCTGCCTGTGGTTTTGATTTTATATGCTTTGGAGAAACGTTCGTTGAAACATTTAGCATGGACATGTTTGTTGGATATATAAAGCCCTTTATTAAACCTGCTGTTAAAACTCTGTCATCAGGGGAGACGATCTGGAGGACTCGTTTGTTTGATAAAACAAAAATTGGTTCCCTTCATAACATATGTAGAAGTAGATAGCTGTAACGTGTGCGTCTTTTTAATTGAAAAAATCGTTTTTTCGGTACACTGAAAAATATTGCTTTGGTTGTACGTATATTCAGCCTGAAGGTTCTCCTTTCTATAATTCTTTTAATGTTGATAATGGTATTTCCATGTTTGGAAGAATGTTTGGTTGACTGCTTGTGCTCACTTGGGTGACATTGATATAGTAGTGTGTGGCGATCTGAACAGCAGGACGGCAAATTTTTCTCCTGACTTGTCTGCTGATTTTTTCGATTCCTGTTTGCAAACAAAAAGCCAGCCACCTTGCACAGACCGATGTTCTTATGACAATGTGTTGAATAACTACGGCAAGTTATTGTTAAATCTTTGCGTTGCTTTTGATTTGTACATCTTGAATGGTGTATGTCAGGGCGACCGCCATGGTTGCTATATATACGTTTCAGACAGCGGTAGCAGCGTTAACGATTATGTTCTCGTATCTAAAGATTTTTTTCTCCACTTTTTGTGATTCATGTTATTTGTTTGTTTCGGAACGTATAGAATCCGATCATTTACCTATTGAATTTCGCATTGACATTACAACAAGAAATAGTGATAGATCAATGGAGAATGTTGAGGCAACAGTATTCGATAAGTTTGTATGGAATGAAGATTATGCATCGACTTACAGAGACAATTTGTGTAAAGTAGAAATGTGCTCAAAATTAAATGAGGCTTTAGAACTGATCAATGTTGATGTAGATAAAGCTTTAGAATTGTTTAATGATTGTATTAAAAGCAGTGCTGAATGTATGATAAAACGTGTGCTAATAAGAAACGGTGCTAAAAAAGATGATTGGTTTGACAGTGATTGTTTGGTAATGAAAAGAAAAAACGCTACAATTGTTGAGAATATGGCTTCGCACTTTGGACAATGGTGACAGAAGTGAGTATGTTATTGCAAGAAGAGAATATAAAAACCTTCAGAAGCAGAAGAAGAAAAATTTCAATAAAAACCTGTTAGATAACATGATCAGATCTCTTCCGTCTCAGCAGGAGTTTTTGGAAAACATTAAAAAGTGCTTCATTTAAAAGAAAATATACTAAGAATAATATCTCCCTGGATACATGGTATGAGCACTTTAAACGTTTGTTAGGTAAAGATGATTTAAGTGATGATGAGCTTTCTGTTGTTACTGATGAGGGAGAAGACGAGCATTTCAATCGTCCCATTTCTAAAGAAGAAATTCTATTTGCCATGCGGAAAATTAAGACTAACAAATCAGCAGGACCTGATTCTATTATTGGTGAGTTGTTGAAGTATGCTGGACCTCAAGTTGTTGACTTTTTACTAGTTCTTTTCAACAGAATTTTGATGAGGGCATCTTCCCAGAAGGCTGGACAGAGTCTGTAACTTTGCCCTTATTCAAGAAAGGCGACGTAGATAACCCTAATAATTACAGAGGTATCTCTTTGGTTGATGTTAGCTGTAAAGTGTATAGCACTGTTGTTAACAACAGATTGCAGGAATGGATTGAATGTAATAATATCACGGGGGAGCATCAGGCTGGGTTTAAAAAGGGTTACTCTACTATCGACCATATGTTTACTCTTCTTGCGTTTGTTCAGAAACAATTTTCATTGAATCGTAAATTTTATGTTGCGTTTATTGACTTTGAAAAAGCCTTTGACTCCATCAATAGAAAGCTCTTATGGACTGTATTATTAAAAATGGTATTAAGGGGAAATTATTTGGCTGTATTAGAGCCATGTACAAAGTTGTTAGGACTAGGGTAAGAAGTGGTTCCAATTTGACAGATTATATTAATTGTTTTGCTGGGGTAAAACAAGGTGATGTTTGTAGTCCTGTGCTATTTTCAATATTCATTAATGAGCTTACAATTGAGGTTATCAATAATGGCCTTCATGGTGGACGATTTCCAGAAGATGTCTTAGAATTGTTTATCCTACTATTAGCAGATGATGTTGTTTTAGTTTCAGAGAAACGATAGTTGGCTTACAGCGTCAGCTAAATAATCTGAGCAGGGCTGCCTCTTCATTAGAGTTGAAAGTAAACATGAATAAAAGCAACATCGTGGTGTTTCGAAAGGGGGGTTATTTGGCGGCAAGGGAAAGATGGATGTATATAACGGACTTACTATACCTGTGCTGAATGTATATAAATATTTAGGGATCTATTTTTCTACACGCCTAAGTTTTACCTTTGCCTGTAAAGATCTTGCATGTAGGGCAAAGAATGTTTTGATATGTGTCATGAAAAGATTGATTGCTTTGAATAACAATTCGCTTGAGCTATTTCTAAAAATATTTGATTCCCAAATACAGCCTGTTTTGATGTATGGGGCTAAATTTGGGGTTTGGATAGTGCTGTTGTTCATTGCGAGGCAGTACATTTATTTGCTTTGAAGAGGTTTCTAGGTTTTGACAGGCGTATTTCTAATGATTTGGTGTATGGGGAGACCAATAGGTATCCACTGTTCATTTGTTCGGCCATTAGATGTGTTCAGTATTGGTTAAAGCTTTTACACATGGAACATTATAGATTGCCTCGTAAGTCTTATGAAATGTTGTTCAAATTAGATGTAAATGTAAAGGAAAAAACAAACTGGGTTTCAAATGTGCGTGTGTTTCTGTGTAAGCACGGATTTGGGGATGTCTGGCTGTCACAGGGGTGTCGGAAATCAAACCCAGTTTACTCATGTTTTCAGACAAAGGTTGATTGACTGTAGATGGCAAATGTGGGACGATCATATACAAAGTAGTGGACGTTATGATGTGTACAGAAATTATTCCAGTTTTCGTTGTACTCAGCCTTATTTGAAATTTGATTTGGATATGCATCTGAAAAGATCCATTGCTAAATTCAGAGTCGGTGTTTCTGACATAAGGACTCATTACTTCAGATACAGACAACATAGACAAAATGACTTGGTATGTCCATTGTGTATGCAAGGTGAGGAAAATGAAATACATTTTATGTTCCTTTGTCCAGCTTTGGAAGATATTCGTCAAAAATTTATTCCACAGAAATATCATAGGCGCCCATGTATGTTTCGCTTACAGTTACTACTTAGCTCTAACAGTTATAAGGTTATTAGGGATTTAGGTATGTTCTGTTTAAGGCGTTTAAGGTCAGAGAAATAATGACGTCTTAGATAGTCTTGTTTTGTTGTTGTTGTTGTTGTTGTTGTTGTTGTTGTTTTCCTGATAAATCATTTGTTTCATACATTTAATGTGAATGATTGTGCTCATTCCCCTTCAAATGGGCCAATGGCCTTACTGAATAAAAATCTGAAG
>JADBJO010007761.1:27500-42500 GCA_016801955.1 Conus betulinus
CTCTGTTCAGTCTACAGTCCAGACAGAGCAGCGGACAATGTCCTAACGTCAGATCAGCAGCAACCTGATAAAGAAAACGGCTACAGAGTCAACCACCCTGTAGATATTTCTACACCGTAAGCTCCGGATTTCCTAAGACACTTGCACAGAAATAATGAACTGTCAGCAAGAAACGGCTAAAGAAGTGTGGCGCAGCTTCCAGCGGAATGATGACCCCACAGCTGGTGGAGAAGGAAATCCAGACTGACCATTCAGGGAACATTGATGTTTTTGACCATGCAATCCACAGGGAACAGTCAATGTCAAGTCGTCAAGAGGCAACCCACCGGAGGAGACACTGCACTGCTGCCGAGTCACTTCGGTGGTGTTCAGTGGCGCCTGTTCTGATCTAACATATACACAGGACACCACCTACTAAGCCCCCTACTGACGACAATAATTGCTTAGTCGCGGAGCCGGCGTGAGTGAGCTCTCCCTCCGGAGGGTGCCACCACGTCCGTCCAGCGACAGCCCCCATAGACTCGCCGATACCGGTGACCCCGACGGAACCAAACCAAGACCACAGACGTGGAGAGGACATCGAAATTGAGGTCACCATGAGAGCAGGGCATGAAGGGCCACAGAATTTGAGACTTTTTTTTTTTTAATGCTGATCGATGAGAATGAGGATGATGAAGAAGATGATGCTACGGATTTCCATTTCGGTCTGAAACTACATGACAGGGCTGTACTCTACGCTTCCTTTCATAATATATCCCGGCGTCAACCAGGCCCGAGAGATACAGGCACCTGCAGTGTTGGTCAAGAAATTTGAGCAACACTCTCAGAAACGCATCCATTAAGTGGATGAAACTCGACTGTGTGGTCCCAGTCTTCCCAACTGAGTCCGCAGCAACTCAACTCTGGGTAGGAGCCGGTCGGGGCAGAAAAAAACCCACATGACTTCTGATGGGATTTGTTATTTGTATCAAATGTTGCTCACGTTTTATTTCAGTGTGTACGTCCCCTCTTTGTGAAGTGTCGATGAGCCAAACTTAGCGCATTTAAACCTTTCATATTTATATACATATTCTCTCACTCTCTCTGTCTCTATGTTTCTCGCTGTCTCTCTATCTCTGTCTCTGCTTACGTCTGTCTGTCTGTCTGTTTTCTCTCTCTCTCTCTCTGTCTCTCTCTCTCTCTCTCTCTGTCTCTCTCTGTCTGTCTGTCTGTCTGTCTGTCCTCTCTCTCTCTCTCTCTCTCTCTCTCTCTCTCACCACACACTCACACACACACACACACACACACACACACACACACACACACACACACACACACACACACACACACACACACACACACACACACACACACACACACACACACACACACACACACACACACACACACACACACACACACACACACACACACACACACACACACACACACACACACACACACACACACACACACACACACGTACGCATATATATATATATATATATATTTGTGTGTGCGTGCGTGTGTGTGTGTGTGTGTGTGTGTGTGTGTGTGTGTGTGTGTGTGTGTGTACATATTGAGAGAGGGAGAGAGAAAGAGAGAGAGACCCTACCCCTCCTCTTCCCCCCTCCCTTCCCCCCCCCCCCCCCCCCCCCCCCCCCCCCCCCCCCCCCCCCCCCCCCCCCCCCCCCCATCTCTCCACCCCTGCTCATTCACACAGAACCAGTGAGTTTGAATATAAGACGCTTGACTCGTAGCTTCCCTTGCAGTGAGACAGAACTACTTAGGTGGAGCACTACCTTTGCCGAAATGATGAACACTGCCTTTGCCTTTGCCGAAATGATGAACACTGCCTTTGCCGAAATGATGGACACTGCCTTTGCCGAAATGATGAACGCTGCCTTTGCCGAAATGATGAACGCTGCTTTGCCGAAATGATGAACGCTGCCTTTGCCGAAATGATGAACCCTGCCTTTGCCGAAATGATGAACCCTGCCTTTGCCGAAATGATGAACTCTGCCTTTGCCGAAATGATGAACACAGCCTTTGCCGAAATGATGAACACTGCCTTTGCCGAAATGATGAACTCTGCCTTTGCCGAAATGATGAACTCTGCCTTTGCCGAAATGATGAACTCTGCCTTTGCCGAAATGATGAACTCTGCCTTTGCCGAAATGATGAACTCTGCCTTTGCCGAAATGATGGTTACGTTGAAAAGAAACAGGATGGAAGCTGGTTGAGGGGTTCATAAACATAGTGAAACAAACAAAGAGCGACAGGAAAAGTTTTGGAGAACAAAAAAAAAATGAAAGAAACGAAAAAACGCACGTTATACACACAGAAATTGCAGGAACCAAGAACGGCTTGATTTTTGTTTTTTTAGTTCAACAATAACGGACATTTAATACAATTTAGAGCCTTTAAACTCTTCCAGACTTCCAATTCAGAAATGCTACAACTTTATGCAGCACATTGTTCTTTTCTGTAGCTAGGAATAATCCCCTAATCTAACCATGCTGTGGTCAATGTACTTCGATCTCACCCAGGTTCGTAATTAGATCATTGGGGATGGCGCCTTCCATCTGTTGCACGGTCGACAGAGGATCCAAGAGTGCTAAGCCTGCCAGCCTGATTACACACCAGGCCTGCACCCATCCTTCAGTCGATGGCACTGCCGAGTCAGGATTTAGAACCAGATGTCTGAAGCAGCGACTGGTTTCTGTTTTTATTTTCTTTTGCTTTTAGTCAATAAGCTGACAGTGTCTCTGTCCAAAAACCGCGAACATGTTCGTCAAACCAAAAATGGTTGCATGTGATGATCAAAACCAAGAAGAAAAGACATCTGAGAAGAATATAAGAACCCCTTTGGAATCATTACGCACTTAAAGCTGTGCAGAAAGGCACCCAAATACGTTTAGATCAATCAAGATTGTCTGGAATTCATAGTTCAACTGTTTGTTATCTGCATGCATGTTTACATTCTCTCAAAGTGACTGGTAAGTTACCATTGCTGACCAAGTTCCACTTACAGATCCTGAGACCTCAGACAAATTTCTTTTCACTCTTTTTCCTGTCTCTTTTTCATTATTTTGTCTTTTTTCTAATCATTATCATCACAGTCCTCTTCATTATCATCATCATCATCATCATCATCATCATCTCTCTCTCTCTCTCTCTCTCTCTCTCTCTCTCTCTCTCTCTCTCTCTCTCTCTCTCTCTCACACACACACACACACACACACACACACATGTTTCAACATTATTCGGAAACCGACCCGTAGTTATAAGTAATTGTGTCTGACGAGTTTGATTGAGAGAAAAGTCCTCTTTCAGATAATCTTTCAGTGCAGGTTGAGAAAATATCCAGATGTTGACGCAGTGGAGGTGACGATGACGGTAGTGGTTTCTTTCTCGTCATTGTTCTAGCTACAGTGGGATACAAAAAAAAGACAACAAAATCTCCATACAAACTGCAGACTGCAACCTCACTTGCATTGATTTGATTATATTTCATAATATCCCTTTGCAACACAATTTCTCTGCCAATGAATCGATGCCTTCTTCAAGGGAGACGACCATTGTGTCGATAAAACCAGGTCCTTATGAGATTTTGCCGCCTTGATAAAATTCACTCCCGTCCCACATAAATCTAATTCTGACCACCTGAAGGCCTGATTAAGCGCTAGCGCTACAACTCGAGCAAGTCTCTGCCAGGGTTATTTCCGGTTTCATGATTTCGTTCAGCTGATTGGTTGAGATACTGAGGCTGTTTTTTTTTTTGTTTGTCTCTCTCCCTATATCCTGCTTCACACCATACCCAGAGCTTTCCCCTCTGTTCCTCTTGTTGTTTTTCTTTCCTCCTTTTCCTTTCCTTCCTCTAGTATCTTTGTCTGTTCCAATCGTCCGTTTTTCCTAGCGGTTGAAATCTCAGACAGGGCTTGGACGGCTGTCAAGGGAGGCAAACCTCTCACAAAGGGCCTTAAGCGCTTTAGACGTGACGAGTTCTGCACGCAGTGGATATGTAAGGAATCGGCTAATTAACAGTAGTGCACTCACCTAGCGCATATGTTCAAACTGGGTCAAGGAGGTAAATTAAAGAGGTCAGGTACTGTCACATAGTTGGCATCCAAGGCGTGGAGGACTGTCCCGAGTTCGAACCTTCCCGATAGCAAAGGGAGACAGATTTATTCACTAGGACCTCGGAGCATCAACGGAGCGCTTGAAGGCTCAGTCAGCTGAAGCTGCTTAGTCACCAGACCCTTAAAGAACAGGAGTCGTGTGCTTGGTACAGTCAGTATTGCAGTGGAGCACTGTGTTGATGTTGTTGTCAGGCTCGTGGAATACCTGTGGACGTCGTTGTCGTAGCTTTCTATATGATAATTACCGTGTGAAAGTGGCCCCCGAAGTCGTCGGGAGTTTTCGATGTCCTTTGGTGCGAAGGGGTTGTTTGCTGAGTTATTCTGCAGGGACGTGTGAACATGCTGATGTGTGGGAGAATGTAGCCAGAGGGGAATTCATTGTGCATATGACCAAGGTGGTAGAGAAGCAACATGGACAAAGGCATGACCCAAAGGGATATCTTTTGTGTCAGTCCCTATATAAACTGAATGGAGAACGAGAAAAAAAAAAAACAACACCACGATAAAGGGAACAGAAGAACACCACGATAGAGAGAAGAGCGAACAGCACCTCAGGAGAGAGAAGAGAGGAGCAGGAGGAGAAGGAGGAGGAGAGGAGGAGAGGAGAGAGAGAGAGAGAGAGAGAGAGAGAGAGAGAGAGAGAGAGAGAGAGAGAGAGAGAGAGAGAGAGAGAGAGAGAGGAATGAGCAGGACAGATTGGATAGAAAAGAAAGGTGGTCTGGGCGACAGAAGTGGCAGCAAGGTCTTAAGCCTAAAAGACAAGCTGAGAAAGAAAGACTGAGTTCGAAACCCAGAGGTGGGTGAAAAAGACAAAGAAGATTTATACGCCAGGTCCCCAGAGACGACCATGGAGACCCAGTCCTGGAACCCGGTGCCAGGCAACCAAAGAAAATGTGAATGGAGTTTGCTCGTGGATTGTGGTGTGGTGTGCAAGTGTGTGTATAAACCTGGGCAGGTTAGCTGCCTTTTTAGTATACAAACCCGAGATTAGGAAGTATTGATCTCTTATGCTTTGATTATTCCTTTTTGTGCATTTGGATTTTTTTTTTTCATTGTAATTATAAGTAGCGTTGAAACTGCATTTCTTGTTCTCAGCTGTGTTAGGTGGGAAAGGTGAATTGTTGGTGGGTGCATGAGTGCATATATGCGTGTATGAGTACAGCGATAACCTTGGTGTGCTAAGCCTGACTAATACATCAACTTAGTTCACTTAAGCAATGCCATCACGATTTCCCTTGTCAAGGACGACGGCCATCTGGGTTTATGATCAGACACTTTGCATAAAGCTCTCTTTCACTTTTTCCATGTGTGTTTCTGTTTGTCTTTCAGTCTGTCTATCTGTCTGTCTGTCTTTCTGCCTATATATCTATGTGTGTGTGTGTGTGTGTATATATATATATATATATATAGAGAGAGAGAGAGAGAGAGAGAGAGAGAGAGAGAGATAGAGACAGACAGACAGACAGACAGACAGACAGAGAGAGAGATCAGTATCTGTCTATGTCTGTCTGTCTGTCTGTCTGTCTGTCTCTGTCTCTCTCTCTCTCTCTCTCTCTCTCTCTCTCTCTCTCTCTCCAAGGATAATTAATTCTCATTCCTCAAGTGTGTGTGTGTGGTTTTTTTTTATTCGTATTTTACTACTCTTTGTTGTTGTTTTTTTTTCTTTTAAAGTTACAATGCCAGAACTTTTTTTTTTTTTTTTCAGAGAAACGGACGGAAGATATAGGAAAAAAAGAAAGAAACAGATAAAATACAAGGAAGCTGGAACAAAGAACATACACGCACGCATATACATGCACATACATACATACATACATTTGTACATTTTTACATATAATGCATTCGTCATTTTTTTGTATGTTGCCTTATTTTCCATCTTGCTCTCTGTGTGAGCCCTTCTGCTCCTTTTTTTGCCTCAATTTTCGTTTTGTCTCTCTGTTTTTTTTTTGGTTTTTTTTTTGTTTTTTTTTTTTTTTTTTTTTTTTTTTTTTTTTTTTTTTTTTTTTATAGGATTTGTACCAGAACCGAACTCCATTTTTTTTAAAAAAAAAAAAAAAAAAGAGAGAAGGAACGAGAGGGAAAGAAAACAAGGAAAGAAAAGCTGGTAAAGGAAAAGGGAACACAAAAATCCATCAAACCGCCTGACTGACTGCCTCCGTATATACATATTTCATATTCTTCTTTCTTTTTTTTTTTTCACCTTTGCTCTTTTTGGGTTGTTCTTCATGATTTCTTCTTAACCTGTCAGACTCTTGCCATATTCATGACCACCCACTGCATTAGCGTTCTCTAACTACTTCGAGCACTGCATTTCCATTAATTATTCTATAAAAAAAACAAAAAAAAAAGGCAGTCAGTTGGAGGTAAAATATCCACTTGTAGAAATGTTTAACACATTCTTTGGTCGTCAATTGATTCTCCTTTTCATCTTTTCACTTTCTTCCTGTGTTTGTTCTCCCACTTTTTTTTTTTTTTTTTTTGTTTTTTTTTTTTATTTTTTTTTCCTGATTAGTCAATCATCTCATCATCATCACTGCCCTCTTCATCGTCATCATCAATCGTCATCATCATCATCATCACTGCCCTCTTCACGTCATCGTCATCATCATGTCATCTCATCATCACTCACTGCCCTCTTTCATCGTCATCATCATCGATAAATCTCTCTCTCTCTCTCTCTCTCACTCTCTTCTCCAGCTCTCTCTCTCTCTCTCTCTCTCGTCTTCTACATGACTCCAACATCTCTCCTTCTATCTGGCGCTCCTTCTATCTAAGCTATTCTCTCCTCTATATGATATATCTATTGAGGGATACTGAGAAATGGCGCTCAGTTCTATATAATTAATTGTTTTGCCTATAGAATTGATTGACGAGAAAATGTCCATTTCAGGTTTTTTTTTTTTCCATCATATGTTAGGTAATGTACAGTGCTGGTGACGGTGGCGCTGTGTCTTAACGCGTGTTGTTCTGGATACAAAAATGGGATTAGGAACTCCATTTTAAAAAAAAGAAAAAGAAAAAAAACATTTCCATACAAATTACAGACTGCAGCGTCATCACTTTTCCTTAACTTAATCACATTTCATAAAAAAAATCTTTGTGACAACAACTTTCTATTCCAATGAACATCGTATGCTTTTCTTCAAGGGAGACGACCATTGTGTCGATAAAACCAAGATGCCCTTAATAAGAAGTTTTGACCCCCTTGAATAAAGTTCAATAGGGGGGAAAAAAAAATAAAAAACCCATTTGTTCCCCCGTCCCACATAAATCTAATTCTTGACCGCATAATGTCTGATTAGCGCTACAAAACTCGAGCAAGTCTCTGCCAGCTTTGTTTTCGGTTTCAAAATGATTTCATTCTTCTGATTGGCTTGAAGATACTAAGGCTGCGCCTGTTGTTGTTGTCTCTCACTCCCTAAACCGATGCCGGCTTCACAACCACATCCCGATTTTTTCCCCTTCTGTTCCTCTTGTTGTTTTCTTTCCTCCTTCCCCCCTTTCCCTTCCTCTAGTATCTCTTTGTCTGTTTCCAATGATTTCCGTTTTGCCTAGCGGTTGAACACAGTCAGACGGTCTTGGTTATCATCTCGGTTTTCCCTCATCAACGCATTGGGCATAATGCTCCCTGTCCACTTTTTTCCCGCCTGCTTTATAATCTATTTGTCTCTTCAGTCTGTCCCTGTCGGTCTGTCTGTCCTGTCTGTCTTTCCCTGTCTTCTCGCTCTCCTCTCTTCTCTCTCTCTCTCTCTCTCGTCTCCCTCTCTCCTCTTTCTCTCTCTCTCCTCTCCCTCTCTCTCTTCTCTCGGGGTCTCTCTCTCTTCCTATCGTCTGACACACACCCACACACACACCACACCACACACACACACACACAACACAACACATGCCGCGCCGCGCCGTAAGCAAGAAGAAGAGCAGAAGAGAGAAAGAGAGAGGGGGGGGGGATACCTTCAAATTCCTGTCTGGTATTACCTGCTTGCGATTTAGTTTGATTGTGTATTTCCAAACATTTGTCTGTCTGTCGCTGTCTCTGTCTCTCTGTCTCTCTCCTCTCTCGGGTTTCCCTCTCTTCTCTCTCTCCTCCCCACTTTCACGCTGTCTGGGTCTGCTCTCCTCCATCTCTCACCGGTCACACTAGCGCTCGGAGTTCTCTCATCCTCTCCTCTCTACTCGCTCCAGAGATCTCTCTCTCTCTCTCCCTTTTCCCTTCGCTCTGTAGTCACTTCTTCTCTCCCCGCCCTCCGTATGTCAAACCTCTCTCTTCTATCTCTCTCTCCTCTCCTCTTCTCTCTCATCTTCTTGGGAGGGGAAACATATCTCTCACGTTTTCTTCTCATCAGTCACCTCCTCTTCCTCAGTTGATCGCTCTTTCCTGCACTCATCTCCTCTCTCTCTCTCTCACCTACTCTTTGACAATATGTCAAGCCGATTTTTTTCCTCCACACTCAGTTCAAGTTGATATTTTTCCAAACTCATTTTGGGTCCACGAAATACAAGATTTTCTTATATCAAGAGCAAAAAGTTAGTCCTTGGGCAAAACGAAGCAATTAGAGAAGAACGGAAGACAGCAAACCTTTTCAAACAGTAAAACCAAAAAAAAAGGTATTTTTCCTCCCTCCTGAATTGATTCACGGTTCCGTCAAGCAATCCGTTTACTTCTTGGAAGATTCTGGTCCTAACAAGATTTTGCCCTAGTCAGAGATTCTTCTTTCAATTTCACTATGTATACATTCTAATTCTGCCCGCGTAAATGTTTTATCACGTGCTGCAAGTCCAAGTCAAGTTTTCTGTCTGCGGCGTTTTTTCCGGTGTTACGAACTCTTTGTTTTGATTTTTCAATATTTTTAGACTCATAGTGTGTGTGTGTGTGTGTGTGTGTGTGTGTGTGTGTGTGTGTGTGTGTGTGTGCGTGCGTGCGTGCGTGGCGGTGTACGTGCGTGCACGCGCGCGGTTATGTATGTGTGTGTGTGTGTGAACGTGTGTGTTTTTGTTGTTGTTGTTGTTGCTGCTGCTGCTGCTGCTGCTGCTGCTGCTGTCCTTCGTCGTTTTGGGTGGGGATCTTCCTTTTTTCCTTTCTCTCTCTTCCTTCGTTCGTTATTTATTATTCCCCTTTATTCTTCCTCGTTCTAATTTATCAGTGTCCATTGGAATCACCGCTTTTCCTGATGGATTAAATCTAAGTCGGCGATGGGCTTTCTGATTTGACATATCTCATTTATCTCTGTTTGTCCTGTCTGTGGTCTCTGTCTGTCTGTCTGTCTCTCTTGTCTGTCTGTCGGTCTGTCTCCTCTCCTCTCTCTCTCTCCTCTCTCTCTCTCTCGGTCATCCCTCCTGACCTCTCCTCTTCTCTCTCTCTCTCTCTCTCTCAAACCTCTCCTCTCTCTCTCCTCTCCTCTCTCTCTCACTCTCCGCGCCACCCCGCGCGCCCACCCCTATTTTCAGCGAGCTAACAATTGGCCGACTGATTGATAAAAGGGGAAACAACTGGCTTCTTCCCCCATACCTGTGACAATATCTCTGCTAATTCCATTCCCCTGAAGTCTCTATACACCAACGCGTGTATAAATGCTTTTACATGCTGCCATTCGCGAGAAGGTTTGTAGAATTTGGAAAAATTTTCCGTAAACCGACAACGTATGCCCTAATGAAAAGAAAACAGATGTAAAACAAACGCAAACGTCCTTGTCTCTAAACTTCATCCAGTATAAAAAAAAATCTACTTCTCCTTTTAAAACAAATGCATGTTGTCTGTCAGGACAAGAAGCCTACAAAGAAATCTTCACCAATCGTGACCTGCCAGTTATGAAATATTTCCCCCATGCATCATCAGCTGTAACATCCTCTGATTGGTCCACAAAATAATCGTAAATCTCACATAACCTGAACCACTGTTTTTTTTCCGACTTTTGTGTTAGATTCTTTGCATTCAGATTTCAGGTCCACAACCACCAAACGGTGACATCCAAAGCGGAATTCACTACGCTTCTACACCCAACACCACCAGAATGGCATCATGATAAGATAGAGAGCGACATTTTCAGTGTGTATTATTTTTCGGTGCCAGGGTGAATCGAACATTCATTCGTAACTGAAAACACGGCGTTCTACCACGAAACCCACAAGGCATCCATCACTTTGATTCCTTCCCAGAGCCGCCTGAAGTTAGGAATGTTGGGATATGTTCAATCAAAGGAATGTTGGGGATATGTTCAAAAGGATGATGTTGAGATATGTCCAATCAAAAAAGAATGTTCGATTGTGTGCAATTAAAGAGGTATTGTAATGAGTGCAATAAAAGCAGTGTTAGGGTGTGTGTGCTCTCAAAGGAGGGCTGGCATGTGTGCAATCAAAAAAAGAGTTAGGATTTGTACAATCAAAGAAGAGTGTGGATGTGTACACTCAGTGGACGCTGGGATATTTGCAATCAAAGGACTGTATGTAACACAAAAAAAGAGAGTCGAGACGTGTATCAAAGGAGAGCTGGGATGTGCGCAAAGCGAGGAGAGTTGTGATTTGTACAGTCCAGTGAGTGTTGGGATATATGTTCAATCCAGAAAAAAAAAATGTGATGGGTAGTTTCCATGGATTGTTGGGATGTGCGCAGTTACAGGAGGGTGGATGTGTACAATCAAAGAAGCGCGCTGGGGGGGGGGGGGGGGGGGGGGGGGGGGGTTATACAATCAAAGGAGTGCTGGGGGTGTGCAAAGGAGTGTTGGAATGTATACAACAACGAAAGGAGTATTGGAATGTATACAACCAAAGAGTGTTGGAATGTATAACAACCAAAGGAGTGTTGGAATTGTATACAACCAAAAGAGTGTTAGAATGTATACAATCAAAGGAATGCTAGAATGCATACAACGAGAGGAGAAGTGTTGGAATGTATACAATCAAAGAAGTGTTGGAATGTATACAATCAAAGAAGTGTTGGAATGTATACAATCAAAGAAATGATAAGATGCATACAGTCAAATGAGTGTTCGGATGTGCATGAACGAAGCGTCTGTAATTGGTGCATGTTCTGTGTGCATTTTCCGTTTCAGTCTGCAGAGATTGTCAGCTGGGGAGTTCGCTCACGACTGAAGAGGTGACAATGTCCGCAGTGACTGAGTGGCCATCCACTTTCTGGCATTGACCATACGTACATGTAAGTGTGTACCACACACACACACACACACACACACACACACACACACACACACACACGCACGCACACACACACACACACACACGCACGCACGCACGCACGCACACACACACACACACACACACACCCACACACACACGTAAATACGTGGACACATTCTCTCTCTCTCTCTCTCCTCATCTCTCTCTCTCCCTCTCTCTCTCTCTCTCTCCTCTCTCTCTCTCTCTCTCTTCTCTCTCTCTCTCTCTCTCTCCTGGGTTGTCCTTCTGCTCTTGGGTTACATAGCTACATATACATATTTCTGTAATACTTACATATGTGTTGGTAAACATGTCCTGCCACGATACATATTAGTGAGTGATGGTACTGAAATTGCCAAGTTGCTTTGATGCGTGTTTATTTTTTACCACGAATTCAGAAAGTTTTTTTTTTTTTTTAACTTTGAGGTCAAGCTTTGTTAGTTAGAGATGACGTTTTAAATTATTTTTCGTCTAATATCATCAATGGTGAACAGACGTTAAATAAACCACTGAACTGAACTGGTACTGAAAGGGTGGCTGTAAAAAATTCTTGTCTTGTCTTTGTCATGGTGCAGATATTGCAGCTTTTTTTTTCTTTATTCGGATGCGGTTGCTTATCTTTGCTTCCTATTTCCACTCTATTCACTTTGTTTAGTTTTGCAGATGGCTTGATGGGAAAAGGCAGGTACTGCTTATCAATGTAAATCTCAAAATAAGATTCGACTTTGCGTTTGACTTGACTTTTATACTGTGTTGACAGTTGGGAGTGGGTTGGTGTCGGTATATTTTCTCTGTTAGAGTTATGGTAAGATCGCACCTCCACCCTTGTCTTTCTAGTTACGGAAGGAGCAACTTTCCGGTACTAGTCATCCAAAAATGTTTGATTTTTTTTTCAGGACTGTGAAGATACTCAATAGTGGCTAAGGGACAATTTTCCTTAGGCTTGTACACTTAAAAGTACTTGTAGCTCCGAGAGACAGAATTAGAGATAAGTTCAAAGATTCAGTACTGAATGAACAACAAAGGACTGACACAAGTTAAGTGTACTTTCACACATCAACTTTACTTGCTTTTACAAGGGGTGACATCTTCAAACAATTTCACAAAGCCAGTTCAGGCTGTTTTGGTCCCCGCTGTTTGATCATTAGGAGAGGGAAAGTTCTGACCTGTTGATCCATTGCTGAGCTGTGGCGTTTTTCTTCACTACCAGGCAGGTTGGAACCCAGGCTCTAAAACAAACAGAAACCTGGTCTGTAGTCAAGTAGCCGAGAGTCTGGCTTGTCGAGTTCTCACACTTGCCCTCTGGCTTTCAGTAAATGTGTGACAGCTCAGCTAACAAAGGGTTAGACTACTATAAATATATCTGCCATAATTATCCATCTCCACTTTTGTTCAGATTTTGAGTGAAATGTAACAAAGAGTTGGCGACAGTAATACAATACTAAGTAATTTTAGTCAAACAAATCTTCAATTCCTCTTATGAATGAAATTGCAGTAACTTGTTATACACTTAGCCCAAGTACACATATATGGTGTGGACTTAAGAGTCACACACTACAATGCGTTCTAACACTCAACAGTATTCATAAATCAACTTCAACTTAACTGTTTTCACCTTGTACAGGTATACTGCTTTTCCAATCAGAATTTATCATTGAAGTATCATCATAACAGATAGTATTTGAATACTGGCAAAGGTCATATTGAAAACAAAGAATATTAATCAGATTGTGTTAAGAAAGAGTCTTAACCAAGCATCTTAATAGTTTATACCAAGTTGTGACACAAAAAAAAACTATTATGATAGATACTCATTCATCATCTTGATAGATGTCATCAGGTATTGGCATACAGTTATACTATCAAACCACATGGCATACATACAATCAATGCATAGCCTCAAAATTTAGAAACAAGTTTTTCAACTTACAGTTCTTCTGGGTGATCAGAGAATCTTAAGACAGGTTCAGAGTATGTGAGATAAAACCTTCACTCTCTCTGGTTTATCCCTGCTGGAAATTCTTGATTCACTCACATCAGATCAGTTTGATTGCCTCTGGTAGGACAGTGCTTGCTTGCCATGCATTTCCCCTTTTTATAGGCCAAGCCATTCATTCCGGTTCCGGTTGGCTTTGTGTCACTAAAGACAAAGAAAAGGGGAGGGAGGGGGGCGGGAACTTGGTCATCCCCCACTACTTACAGTGGGAGGGACAAGGGGGACAATATAGAATATGCAAGGACTCTTTTTCTGAACAGTTGGGGTTGTTGTATGTGTGCGCCCTCCGCGCTGATTGACAAAACGCTGTTTAACACAATTGCGTCGTTCCCACAGGGTTATCATGGTGCAGGGGTTGAGGGTTGGGGAAGGAAAGGGAGCACATACTTTGTCTCAACCCTAGATGATATCTCTGCATAAGAGGGAAGGTAAGGTAAGGGAAGGGAGAAAGGGGAGAGGGACTGGGGCGAGCCAGGTACTTCGAAAGTAACGTAATTATTTCCCCATGTCATTGACTCCAAAGCCAGGCTGCCGATGACTTCAGAATGACTGCAGAAAGGTAAGGTAAGATCATGTTTCTTATAGCCCAGCCGACCGCAAAGGGCCACATCAGGGCTGGGGAGTAGACAGGGGTGTGTTGTTTGTACAATTTGTACAGGAGGATGGGTGTAGGAGTGGACGGTGTGCTGATTGTCAATTTTTACTTGTCACACACACACACACACACACACACACACACACACACACACACACACACACACACACACACACACACACACTCATTTACGCATGTGCATACACACACACACACACACACACACACACACACACACACACACACACACACACACACACACATTTACGCATGTGCACGCGCATACACACACACACACACACACACACACACACACACACACACACACACACACACACCACACACACACCAACGCTTACACATGCACATCTGTGGACTCTCCAATTTACATGCTTGGATCACCCCCACTGAGGAACAACCACCAGCGCACACACATCTACAGTGTACACTGGGGTCCCTGAGAGAATTCAGAATCTTATCTCAGTTGACATTGTTTGATCATTATAGTGTCTGCCATTGGAAAGGCCCAGTAGGAGTTGTCCCAGTCTCTAGAGAGTAGTGTTGGTGTTTCCAAAGTTTATTTGCTTGGTGATGCTTCTTGCTCTTCTTTTAAATCTGGATGTGTGGCCACTTTCTCTCCTGATGTTCTGATCTGAAAGACGGGCTATAGTATATAGTGGTTTTGTGCTTATTTGTTTAGGTTATTTTTCAGACTTCTCATCACATTAGATCGACCGATCTGTTATCCAGTTCTTATTGTTGACTTGCCTGCCAGTGTGACTGCTCTCTCGTTTCCTTTAACTCCTGCATGTCCAGGGCAGTACATCCATATGAGTCTCTCCTCAATAGAAGGTTAACATGCATTATTTCAGGCCATGCAAAGCTTCTCATTCCACTCTCCACTTTCTGAAGTAGGTTCATGTTGTCAGTCAGTATCATAGCTTGTTGAGTTTTAAACTGGCCTGTGGACTGCTTTTCTCACTGCTTCTACCTCTCCACTGTTAGACGAAGTTGTTAAACTTGTACGTGTTATTGTCTTTCCGGATAGTTCGGCCATTTTGCGTCATCATGTATCCCCAGCCTGACTTACCTTTGGTGACGGAACCATCAACGTATTT
>JADBJO010007761.1:45000-47500 GCA_016801955.1 Conus betulinus
TGCGTGTGTGTGCGTGTGTGCGTGCGTGTGTGTGCGTGCGTGCGAGTGCGTGCGTGTGTGTGTGTGTGTGTGTGTGTGTGTGTGTGTGTGTGTGTGTGTGTGTGTGCCAATATGTCTGCATCTAGATTAAAATGGCGTCTTTGTTCACGTTAGAAATCAAACTTTATCATGTTACAGGACAAAGTGACACACTAAAAAAAAAAAGGGGGGGGGGGGGGGGGGCGAATCCTTATATCAAAACAAAGGAGTTACGGGTGTACTGCTCTCAAATCGATCAGAATTGCTTCATATACCCAAACGTCCTGGGATCATTGGACTTAAACACAGATCTGCCATCTTGAATGACAAAACAACAATGACATAAACGAAACTTCTGTCAGAACTCGTTACTATAAAGACGGGGCAAGGAGGTCACAAACTCTACTCCTAGTAGCCCTTTTTTTATTTTAATTTCTTTTTCCTCCTACTCTAACCGTCACATTTCCTAACATGACGTCACTCTCCCACCACACCCTATGGAGGGTCAGGCACAAGCCTAAAGGACCAATCAGATTCTTGGGACACTGGCATTGCAGGCTGACGTCACTCAGCAGGGACAACGCCCTGGACACGCTGATATAGCTGAGCGCCTTCACACGGGCAGGGTTGCTCGTCCACAGGTGACACCGGCGGGGATCCGCCACCGCGCTTCCCATGCCTCCCACGCCGCTCTCATCTGTTCGTAGCCGTGCAGGGCATCACCGTACAGGACCCTCGGGAGTCTCCGGGCATAGCCTGTCGAAAGACATTCAAGTCGTTGTTGATTGGTGACTTGCCAGGTCACTTTACTCTGTCTGTGTCATTATCGTGGTCGTTTCGCACGCATCGACAGTATGTGCATGCAGGAACGTGCTCGTATAAGCTCACAAATCGCAATGCATGCACGAGCACGCGCGCACGCGCGCGTGCACGCTCGCGCGCGCACACACACACACACACACACACACACACACACACACACACACACACACACACACACACACACACGCACACACACACACACACACACACACACACACACACACACACACACACACACACACGCACACACGTTTCGCGCACGCGCACTACACACACCCCCCCCCGCATACACACACACACACACACATACACACACACACACACACACACACACACACACACACACACACACACACACACACACACACACACACACACACACACACACACACACACACACACACACACACACACACACACACACACGCACACACTTATGCACACATGAACACACACACACACACACACACACACACACACACACACACACACACACACACACACACACGCACGCACGCACACAACACGCACTCTCGCACTCACTCTCACACACTCTCTCACACACGCTCACACACACGCTCTCACACACACACACACACCCACACACACAGTGCGCACAGACGCCCGCATACACAAATCTGACAGACAGACAGACAGAAAAACAGACAGACAGACAGACATAAAAAGGTGAGGGATAGCACCTTGTGGGGTTAGCACTCCAGATGTCGATGGTCTGTCCCATGCAGCGCAGAGAGTTCAGGGTCTCTCTGTAAAGCCCGTCTCAGACTGGTCACCGTCTGCCACAGAGAGAAAGGAACACCACGGCACCATGAGATGAATAGTGACTGGGGGAGAGAGAGAGAGAGAGAGAGAGAGAGAGAGAGAGAGAGAGAGAGAGAGAGAGAGAGAGAGAGAGAGACGAATGCGGGAAGTTTAATCACATCTAGGGCCATCGCCCCACATGAAGGGATGCATTTATACATACACTTGTTCAATCTGGCATTTTAGAATCAATGACCTTCATAATACACTTTGCAAAAATTTTCAAGAAATGGGAACAGAGCGCAAAGCCTTGTAATGATAGACGGACAATTTTTTTTAATGTTTGTTCATGTGTGCATGCCATAAGCAACGCTAATTTAAACTGACTTGGTACCTTATATTTAAATGGTATTTGTTGTGCTCTTGAAAGGGAGAGAGAGAGAGAGAGAGAGAGAGAGAGAGAGAGAGAGAGAGAGGGAGGGAGAGAGAGAGAGAGAGAGAGAGAGGGAGGGAGGGAGAGAGAGAGAGAGAGAGAGGAGAGAGAGAGAGAGAGAGAGAGAGAGAGAGAGAGTTCAAATGACCTGGAGCTAACTACTGCCGTACATTTACAGTTTTCTAAAAATTCGGTTTTTTTTTTTGCCGTAAGTGATATTCAAGGTCATTGAAAATTAAAATGTGTTTCATCAGCAAAAATGGCCAACTGTGAATAGAATCCCCTGTCTATATACCTCTTATATCAGTGCAAAGTCAAAATAGACATGGTGATACAGCAGCGTCTCTCCGGTAACATCCTCTTTCTGTTTTAAAACTTGAAAAGATCTTTCTTTGCAATTTCCCTGTACATATGCTTTTGCCTTTTCATAAAATGCCGAAGCCCATACCATACTTCCTTTCAAAA
>JADBJO010007761.1:52500-65000 GCA_016801955.1 Conus betulinus
ATTTAAGCTATGGGAACTTGTCCCCTTACAAAAGAAGCGGAATTATCAAGACCCCTAAACAATGCCATTTATAAAGCCACACACGTGCCGCACGCATTCTCCTTGTGAGCAAATCAAAGAAATACGTGGTAGTATGGCTGCGTTTTTTTTCTTTCAAACATTAAAAAAAAAGCCACTTCCAGCCATGTTCTCTCTCTCTCTCTCTCTCTCTCTCTCTCTCTCTCTCTCTCTCTCTCTCTCTCTCTCTCTCTCTCTCTCTCTCTCTCTCTCTCTCTCTTTTGGGCATGGCCACTCCTTTTGGGCAAAATAATACCACTTACTCTCTCTCTTCCTTTCCAAAGCTTCCTGCGTTCTCTCTCATCCTCTTTCTTTTCCGATTTTTCTTCTGTTTGTTCTTTTCTTGAGTTCCTTTATTTCGTTTCGTTTTGTTGATTTATTGCTTTTTCCTCGCAGTCGTCTTCGCCTTTGTCTTGATTTCTCGACTCGTGCATGTATGCACCGTTTGTTTCTGCATTGGTCTGAGAGAGAGAGGGGCGCGGGACATGGGGGGGGGGGGGGGGGGGGGGGGGGGGGGGGAGCGGACGGGGATGGGGAGGCAGGGGTCAAGGGGACAGTAGAGGGTTGGGAGTTTGAGGGTAAATTGTCAAGAAAAATGATGGATGATGCCTGGTCTGTTTGGAAATGCGCTGTTTTGGTAAGAGACAGTCAAACTTACTTCTATCGGGTTGGGAAATCAAAACGGCAATTCGCAAGGCTATCTTCTTTCTCTCTGTTTATTTCAGTCGATGATATCAAAGACACGCGCGCGCGCGCGCGCACACACACACACACACACACACACACACACACACACACACACACACACACACACACTGTATGGACGCACGCACACACTGTATGCACGCACGCACGTACAAACACACACGCACGCACGCACGCGCGCGCGCACGCACGCACGCACGCACACACACATGCATATATTCATAATATGCACACACATGCACGTGTATGCGCGCGCGCACACACACACACACTCGCGCGCGCGCGCGCGCGCGCGTGCACGCACACACATATATAAATACACACGCACGCACGCACGCACGCACGCACGCGCGCGCGCGCACACACACACACATACACGCGCGCGCGCGCGCGCGCACGCACGCACGCACGCTTGCACGCGCGCACACACACACACACACACACACACACACACACACACACACACACACACACGCACAAACACACGGAAGTTAAATCGCGTTTTAACTATATCTTTTTCACCTTCTTTGACCACACAATCAGCTCGTTCGTCTTAATGAATGGTCTCTTTATTGACCGAACAAAAGATTCCGCATCCGCAAACTGATATTCTAACGCCCATCCATCTGCATTATTCCTAAGGACGGAGATGCTTGTGTCCAATGTGTTTTGGCTGACAAGATTGACAGATCTAGATTTTCATTCTTAACTTTCATGTCAGCAAGACACACGTTTTTACAACGAGCCACCGGAATTTCCAATGTTGGGTATGACAAAATATTAATGACAGAAATCACCATCTCAGTATAATCTATATGAAGATTAGCGCCCGGTATTTCCTATGATGGGTGTGACGAAAAATCCATGACAACAGTCACAGTGTCAATATCATCTATGTTTGAAAATAAACTCCCAGTATACGCTATGTGGGAAGGGCGAAACATTCGTAACAGAAGAAACAGTTTGTGAACTTTTTAAAACCACATTTTGTCAGAAATATTGGCAGCAATCGTTGGTAGGCTTTCTTCCGCCCCTGGTTAAGGGGGAGTCGTTGGTTCGATTCCCATAGGTCATTGACTTACGGGATTTTGCTGCCCAGACCAGCTCCTGATCAGAGTGGAGTTTGCTATGGGCTCAAGTTGGGAAGACTGGGACAACACAGTCAAGTTTCATCCACTTAACAGATGTGCCTCTGAGGCTGTCGCTTAAGTTTCCTGACAAACACTGCATGTGTCTGAATCTCTTGGGTCTGGTTGACGCCGGGATATATTATGGAAGTAAGTATAGAGCACAGCCGTGTCAGGTATTCTCACGCCAGAATGGAAATCCGTGCGATCATCTTCATCATCCCCATCCTCATCGATTGGCACTTTTTGAAAAAATATCTCTCAAATTCTGGTAGCCTTCGTGCTCTGCTCTCTCATGGTGACCTCAGTTGTAATTGCCCATCCGCGTCTATGGCCTCAGTTTTGTGATGTGGGGGTCCTGTGTGTCATGGGTACTGTCGCCGAACGGACGTGGTGGCGACCCCCGAGAGAGATTACTCACGCCGACTCTGCGTGTAAGCTGTTATAAGGGGGCTCAGTAGGTGGTGTCATGCATATGCTGGATCTGAACAGGCCCCACTGAAAACAAGCCCCAGTGAGTAGGTAGCATTGCAGTGTCTCCTCTGGTAGGTTCCCTCATGAAGACTCCTCATTGACTGTGCCCTGTGGATTGCCACGCGGGGGGCTGTAATGGGATGGGCCAGGCGGCGGCTTTGGACGAAGGATCGTGATGAGCAGCGTGGGTGCAATGCTATTGAGGTGGCACAGAGAGAGAGAGAGAGAGAGAGAGAGAGAGAGAGAGAGAGAGAGAGAGAGAGAGAGAGATCGTTGTAAAGCTGTCATGAGCCAACCAGGCAGAGCAGACACCGCACTATCGGCAAGTCACTTTGGTAGTGTCCAGCAATGTCTCATCTGATCCGACGTACGCAGACACCACCTTCCAAGCCTCTTACTGTTCACCATGTTTTTAAGCCTTGAGACCAGCCTGAATAAGCATGTCCTTATGGAGGACGCTGCTAAGTCAACGACAGTCCACTGTCACATTTTGAATGTCATAATCCCACGGATTATGGCAAATTTCGACAAACGGGACCAACCTCCTTCCACCCCTGAGGGGGGGGGGGGGGGGGGGGGGGGGGGGGGGGGCGGGAGGGCGGGGTTTCGAATGTCGCAATCACAAAAAAAATGAAGGGTCCCCCCCCCCCCCTCCTCACTCACAGGAATATCTGAAACTGTGGCATTCTGTGGCAGTAGTCGTGAAGCATTTAGACTATATGGTAGTGTGACGACCAATAATGTCAAAAAAGTTTTGGTCCTGCAGCATTTCGACCGTGTTGTGATGTGACAACCACTAACCAAAAAAAATGGCATTTTTTCATCTTCTTTCTTTCTTCCTTTTTTTTTTTCTTTTTCCATATATTTCTTTCTTTCTTCCCCTCTTCTTCTTCTCATTTTTCCCTTTCCTTTTTTAAACGATAACGAATCTCTCTCTCTCTCTCTCTCTCTCTCTCTCTCTCTCTCTCTCTCTCTCTCTCTCTCTCTCTCTCCGGAGGTTTGGTCTCGATGTTTCCCGTCAGCTAAAAAGATTTACGATAGGGGTTTTGCTGGTCTCTCTTGCGATGATAAAGATTTTAATTCTAAAGGGAGGAAAGATTGCTTGACACCGCTGGTAAGAATATTTGTGCCGGTTCCTACCTTGCGTGGCTGTAACCGCTTTGCACGTGCTTTCAACGACAGCGTTGTGGACAGTGCGAGCGACGGCAGTGGTAGCTACTGGAATCCGAACCAAGATTTAAAGATATGTGTGTTTCAATAGTAAATATTCTGTGTTTGATGATGTGGATAGCAGTATCAATAGTCATATAGATAACCGAAGTCGGAACGAAAAAATAAAGTGTTCAGCCTTCTCTCTTAGAGTGTGAATGGTTTGCTCTCAAGTTACTGACAATGCATTTTTTCCTGTTCTCTGCGGTTTTGATTCGATATGATTTGGAGAAACCTATCTTGAAATATTTCATATGGATATGATTGTAGGGTCTAGCGTTTATTAAAGCTGCTGTAAAACTCTGTCATCAGGGAAGAAGATCACGGGGGCTTGCTACTTTAACAAAAACAAGAATCTGTTCCCTTCGTATCTTATGAAGAAGCTTATTGTTCTAACGTGGGTGTCTTTTTAATCGGAAAATCGCTTTTTCGGTACATTGAAAAGTATTGCTTTGAAAAATATTCAAGCTGAAAGTTCTCTTTTCGGTAATTCTTGTAAAGTTGACAACGGTATTTCCATGTTGGGAGATTGTTTGGCTCACTGCTTGAGTTCACTTGGTGGCATTGATGTAGTAGCGTGTGGAGGTCTGGACAGCAGGATGGCAAATCTTTCTCCTGATTTGTCTGTTGATGTTTTCAATTCCTGTTTGCAAACGAAAAGTCAGCCACATTGCACAGATGGTTGTTCATATGATAATGTATTAAACCATTATTGCAAGCTATTGTTAAACCTCTGCGTTGTTTTTTTTATTTGTATATTATGAATGGTGTATGTCAGGGCAACCGCTATGGATCAGACAGCAGGAACAGCGTATTTGATTATTTCCTTGTACTGAAAGATTTTTTCCCCCTCCTTTCTGTGATTCCTGTCATTTGTTTGTTTCGAAACGGATTGAAATTGATCATTTACCTTGGATATCTTATTAACTTCTCAAACAGAAAACACTGATAAATCAATTTAGAGTGTTCAGGCTACCGTCTCCGGTAAGTTGATGTGGAATGATGATTATGCTTGAAAAAAAATTTGCGTAAAATAGAAGTGTGCACAAAGTTAAATGAGGCCTTAGAGCTAATTAATGTTACATGCCAGATAAAGCTTTAATTTTTTTTTAAAGATTATATCAAAAACAATGTTGAATATATACCAAAAACATGTGCAAATAGAGAACTGTGCTGAGAAGGAAGATTGGTGTGACAATAATTGATTGGTAATGAAAAGAAAAACAATAACATTACTGAGAGTATGGCTTCGTACTTTGGATGACTGTGAAAGAAGTGAGTATTTTATTGCAAGAAGGGAATGCAAAAAAAACTTCTAAAATAGGAGAAAACATTCATAAAAAACTAGGTAGATCATATGATTAGATGTCTTTTTTTTCACAACAGGCGTTTTGGAAAACAGTAAAAAGTGCTTCATTCAAAGGAAAATATCATAGCAATAATATCTCCCTTGGAACATGGAATGAGCACATTAAACAATTGTTATAAAGATATTTCAAGTAATGATGAACTCTTCCAGTAGTCACAAATGAGGGAGAGATGAATATTTAATCGCCCGATTTCTCAGGAAGATAGTATGTTTGCCATGCGGAAAATCAAAACTAAAAAAATCGGCAGGACCTGATTCTATCATAGGAGAATTGTTGACATATGATGGAGCTCAAGATGTTGACTTTTTACTAGCTCTTATCAATATAATTTCTGACGATAGTGTCTTCAAAAAACTGGAAAGAGTCTGTATCTTTGCTAATATTAAAAAGGGCGATGTAAATAATCATAATACTTACAAATGTATCTCTTTGGTTGTCGTTAGTAGTAAAAAGTACAGCACTATTATACAGAACTATTATAGGAGTGGATCGGATGTAATGATGTTACTGGAGAACATCAAGCTGGGTTCAAAAAGGGTTGATCTGCTATCGATCATGTTTTTACTCTTCTTGCGTTTGTTCAAAAACACTTTTTAAACCGTAAACTTTATCATGCGTTTATTGACTGTGAAAAAAGCCTGTCACTTTATTAATAGAAAGCTTGTACGGACAGTATTACTTAAAAATTGTGTCAAGGGGAAATTATGTAGCTGTATTAGATCCATGTAAAAAGTTGTTAAACTATGGTAAGAAGTGGTAACAGTCTGACAGATTATATTAACTGTGCTTGGGGGGAGTAAGGCAAGGTGATGTCTGTTGCCCTGTATTATTTCCTATATTCATTAATGAGCTTGCCATTGAGAGTATCAACAATGGCCTTCATGGTGGATGATTTGCAGAAGATGTGTTAAAATTACTTATCCAACTTTCAGCATATGACATTGTATTGGTTTCAGAAACAATAGTTGGCTTACAGCATTAGCTGAATAATCTGAGCAGGCCTGCCTCCTCATTAGAGTTGAAAGTGAACTTGACTGAAAGCATCATTGCTGTGTGTTTTGGAAGGAAGGCTACTAGGTTGCGAGGGAAAGATGAATGTATGATGGACGCATTATACCTGTACTGAATGTGTATAAATGTTTGGAGATCTTCTTTTCTACATGCTTACGTTTTACCTTTGCTTGTAAAGCCCATGCATAGAAGGCAAAGAATGCTTTGAAATGCAACAAAAAAAACTATTGTATATTTTGAATAATAATTCGCTTGATCTATTCTTAAAAACGTTTGATTCTGGATACAGCCGATTTTGATGCATGGGGCTAAAATTTGGGGTTTAGATAATACCATTGTTCATTGCGAGGCGGTGCATTTACTTGCTTTGAGGAAGTTCCTAGTCCCGACGGACGTAATTTTTTATGTGTGGGGAGTCCAATAGATATGTATTGTACATTAGTTCAGGCGTTAGATGTGTTTAGTATAGTTCAGTTCAAGCTTTTACACATGGATCATCGTAGATTGTCTCGTAAGTCTTACGAAATGTTGTTCGAATTGGATGTAAAGGTGAAAACGAACGGAGTTTCAAATAGGCGTCTGTTTCTGTGTAAGCACGGATTTAAGGATGTTTGGCTGACTCAGGGTGTTTTTTAGATCAAAACTAGTTTTACTCGCGTGTTTCGACAAAGGTTAATTGACTATAGATGGCAAATGTGGGACAAAAATATCAAAACTAGTACACAATTATGTTTTGTACAGAAATTATTCTAGTTTTCAAAGTTTCAGCCATACTCGAAATTTGATTTGGACATGCGTTTGAAAGGATTAATTGCTAAATTTTGAGTCGGTGTTTCTGGAGGAAGGACTCATTACTTAGAATAGGGACAGCATACACAAAATGAACACAAAATCTCTCTCTCTCTCTCTCTCTCTCTCTCTCTCTCTCTCTCTCTCTCTCTCTCTCTCTCTCTCTCTCCTCTCTCTCTCTCTCTCTCTCTCTCTAGCGGTTGTCGACTTAATACCTATATTGTGGTGTATTGCATTGCATAGCATTGTATCAATACATCCTTTTTTATCAAGCTGTTGTGCTAAGATGTGTTTGATTGAACTATGCACTCCATAAACTTATATCTGTGCTTTTCAGAGGTTTTATCTAATTGCATAATCTAGCTCAGCAAGGACAGATTGGAAGAACAGGCTCTGCCTAAAATCGTAATCCCTGATCGTATGACAGATTTCTGAGTTCTGAGCTCTCTCTCTCTCTCTCTCTCTCCCTCTCTCTCTCTCTCCTCTCTCTCCTCCTCCCCTCCTCTCTCTCTCTCTCTCTCTCTCTCTCTCGCTCTCTCTGTGTTGTTTCTTCAATTTAACAATTTCCCACTAAAGTGTGTGTGTGTGTGTGTGTGTGTGTGTGTGTGTGTGTGTGTGTGGTGTGTGCACCTGCGTGCGTGCGTGCGTGTGTGTGTGTGTGAGAGAGAGAGTGAGATAGAGAGAGAGAGAAATCTCTTATGACGAAGACATTGTGCAGTACAATACATACAATGCAGAACAATGATGTACTATGTAAAGCCCGTTTTTTGTATGTGTGTAGTGTCTGTATACTTGATCCTGATACATATCCACCGTTTTTGTTTGATCTTCCCCAAATATATATATATATATATAAACTAATGAATTCCAAGGATAAGTACCGAGCACCATTCCAGCAACTTACAGAGCAGCTAGGTGTTGCAATGACTGCAAGAAATATTCAATTATAAACAAAGCTTGCTCTTATGTCTTAGATTGAAGAAATAGGGGGAGATAAGCATTCATATCTGCAGTGGTGGATAATTCTGCCTAATTGACAGCAAAAGAAAATCATGAAAGAGCAAAACAAGCTACATTTTCTTGTGAAAAGTAGAAAATATAAAAAAGATAACCTGTTAAGACACAAACACTATCCCAGAAAAAGGCTGGTGTGTACAATACCATAGTATTTGTGTCTTAAGAGGTTATCTTTTTATATTTTCTACTTTTTCACAAGAAAATGTAGCTTGTTTTGCTTTTTCATGGTTTTTTTCTTTTGCTTCTTAGGAGCCACCTTTGGTTGGTTTTTTTTTGAAAACTCAACAAACATACTATGGTATTGTACACCAGCCTTTTTCTGGGATAGCATTCTTCTTAAAACCGAAAAGGCAGAGGAGTCAAGTTACCACTTTCCGCGGTCACTGAGGAGAAACTCGGGTTTCGAAATACCGGTATCTGACCAGGAGTTATATGTTAGTGAGTTTCCTTCCTATTGGAGATTGTCTTCCCCCTTGGAGACTATAAGCTTACTGAAGGCTCGTTTTGAGAAGCATTTATTATTCCCCATTCACCCACTCTAGCACATACTGTCAGTTAGGCAGAATTATCTACCACTGCAGGTATGAATGCTTATCTTCTCCTATTTCTTCAATCTAAGACATAAGAGCAAGCTTTGTTTATAATTGAATACAGACACACACACACACACACACACACACACACACACATATATATATATATATAGAGAGAGAGAGAGAGAGAGAGAGAGAGAGAGAGAGAGAGAGATAGAGAGGAGAGAGGCTGAACAATTAAGTAGTGGTAACAAGTGCAGCTTAACAATTCTTCCATCATTATCGCAATGACTTGGCAAGATTTGAAATTGAGAAGAAAAAAAAAAAATCGAAGATGAAGTATGGAAAAATGTATATCATAAATATGAAAAACCCTTCACTAGCTGCATGAGGAAACTATCGCAATCCCTCTCTTATATATATATATATTTAAGGGGAGAGAGCAGCACGCAGGTGCGCGCGCGCGCGCGCGTGTGTGTGTGAGTGCGCGCGCGCGCGCGTGTGTCTTGTGTGCGTGTCTGTGTGTGTGTGTGAATATCCGAAATTCGAGTGGATCTAAGGGAATGGAGAGGGGGGGAAACGGATAATGTGGGAGGGAGGGGGGGGGGGGTCTGAGGTGAAAAGGAGAGGGGAGACAGACCGGAGGAGGAAGGAGGGCTTGGCGTGAAGTGAGGGGGGTGGGGGGAGCTAGTGTGTGACCGAAGCGGGATCGACCAATACAACGTCACACTATACCAGTCAAATTCATTTCCTTGTCCGACACATCATTCAAGAGTAAGCCCGTGCAGAACCATTTTGAAGACGAAAGACATACAACGCTACCCAGATTCACAAATCCGCTCTTCTTCTTCTCCTTCTTCTTCTTCTTGTTGTCATTGCACTGTTTCATATCGTGATATAGGGGCGTTGCATAGCAGCATTGTGTGGGTCATGACGTTGTTGAAAAATCGTTCGGAGAAAGAACATTTGTCATTTATAACCTGCATCGCCTTCTGCCCTATCCACCCTTCTTTTCCCTCTGCCCCCCCTCCTCCTGCCCCACCTCTCCCCCCCCCCCCCCCCCCACCGTACCCTCCTCCCCCACCCCCACCCCCCCCCCCCCACCCCACTTTTTTGCCCTCATGTAAACGTGTTTGCATACAGAGTCCATCTTGCCAAAACCCTTTTTTTCTCTGTTTAACCCGTTCAGTGCCTAGCCTGACGAGATAACTCGACGGCAAGAACGTGTACTCTTCGCTGCCCTGCCATCGCCGTCGAGTTTGCTCGTCATGGGGAAGTCCGCAAATTTTCCTCGTTTTATATCTACACTGCTTACAGGACAGAACATTTTCAGAGAGGTGGTCTCTAGATTCTATTGACAGTTGGTAATCTCGTTTTCGTCAGTGAGAAAGTCAGAAAGAATATTTTGAAAATAGATGCCCGTTTTGGGGGGGGGGGTTCTTTTTTTTTTTTTTTTTTTTTTTTTTTTTGTTAATGTTGTTGTTGTTTTTGTTTTAACGCTGGCAAATAGGATTGAACTTTAAGCTTAATTCCCAGGCTGCGAAAGGGTTAAGAAAAAGGTTTCAAAGCACCTTTCTTCAGGAAAATCTTGTGATGTATAACCCCACCACCACCACCACCATGTCCCACCCCCACTCTCGCCTTCATTCGCTCTCCCTCCTCTTTCCCACACATCAGTGACAGGACCTTTGCCATCTTCTTTTGAGATACTTTGTATATGTATGTATAGGGGGGGGGGGGGGGGGGGGGGGTGGAGGGGAAGGAGACGCGTTGGACGGAGGAGTTATATGAATAACAGTGACTCTGTGCATGTGAAGCTGAGCAATAGTGCGGTTTGTTTTGTCATACCAATGTTTTTTTTTTGCCGTTGTTGATGTTAAACACCATGAGTACTGTGCACTCGGTTGGACAGCTTTACATAAGAGTTCTTATTTTTCGAAGTATTTAGTCATCTATTTATTTATTTATTATTTACTTATTTATCTTTTTATTTATTTATCCATTTATTTATTCATATAATTATGTGTTTGTTTATTCATTTATTTATCTGTTTATGTGTTTACGTATTTATCTATTTATTTTCCTATTTGCTTATTATCTTATCTATCTATTATTATCGTCATCGTCATCATCATCATCATCATCATCATCATCATCATCATCATCACCATCATCATCATCATCATCATCATCATCGAACTGATAGTATCATTACAGTTTGTATCAATTCAGTGTTAACGAATGGTACGTATGTTAATTGTCTTAACAGAACCGGTGAAGTTCTTCGAACCGATCAATCAAAAATGTTTTAAATCCAAGCGTTATTACTACTACTACTACTACTACTACTACTACTACTACTACTACTACTACTACTACTGCTACTACTGCATTTGTTTGTTTGTTTCCTTTAATTGGTCATGAGGCATGCACCCCATTGATGAAACTTCGTTTGACTGGCGATCAGAAGTGGAAATATCAGATCAGGAGAAAAAAATTATGCTTCACGTGAGAAAAGAGCCTGCGAGATTGAAAAAAAAAACAACAAATAATGAAAAAAACACAAATGATAATCAAGAGAGAATGTGATCCGCTTCCTCAGGGATCCGCTTCCTCAGGGATCCGCTTCCTCAGATTGTTATTTATACTGGCTGTGTGACAGTAGGAAAGGTACAGGAACCATTTGGTAAAGACAGCTCTCTCTCTCTCTCTCTCTCTCTCTCTCTCTCTCTCTCCCTCTCTCTCTCTCTCTCTCTCTCTCTCTCTCTCTCTCTCTCTGAAGTGTGACAGGGTTAAATTACTTAATACCTTGACCTCACTTCTTCACCTTGAACAAATTTGCTCAAAATTAGTAGAAACATATTCAGAACAGGTTGAGATTTGTGTGTGATGATATAAAGATAAACTGACGCTATGTTTAAAAACAGTTTTTCACGATACACAATGTCCTTGTGTGTGTGTGTGTGTGTGTGTGTGTGTGTGTGTGTGTGTGTGTGTGTGTGTGTGTGTGTGTAAGTATACTTAAGATGAATTTCGGGTCCTGTTACATTACAAAGGTTATAGACTGGTCAGAGACCAATACATAGCTCAATTCTTGAAGGCCGAGTGGTCACTTGGTGTAATTTGCAAAACATTGATTATGCAGTGAAACTACAAGTGTCATGTGAGATGTAACCATATATATATATATACATACACACACACACACACACACACACACACACACACACAGAGAGATAAATAGACATATATATATATATATAGAGAGAGAGAGAGAGAGAGAGATATATATATATAGATATATATAGAGAGAGAGAGAGAAAGAGAGAGAGAGAGAGAGACATATATATATATAGAGAGAGAGAGAGAGAGAGAGAGAGAGAGAGAGAGAGAGAGAGAGAGAGAGAGATTGATAGATAAATACATAGATAGACAGATACATAGATACAAATATATACATTAGATTCATGATGCGTCATCTACTAAGGCCATGAAGGCTCATAACACCAAAGCAATCAAGAGCTCCGGGTTTTCTTATTACTGGCTGTGGTTTACAAGAAAAAAAAAAAGTTGAAAAAAAAAAAACATTTTAATGTTACAAGAAGATCTCACAAGCTCTGTGATTAATGCACACCAGGCAAACGGACTGCTAGCTGTAACTGTGGACTTATTCACAACGACGACAACAACAACAACAACAAAAAAAGCTATGACATTTTAAGCCCTACAAGAGAGAAGAAAGTTCAAACTGACCTTCCAGAACAAGACAAATGAAGTGGGTGGGTGGTGGTGGTGGTGGTGGTAAAAAAATTTGCGTACGAGGTTGGGTATGGTCAGGAAGGTGGGGGTGGGAGGGGTATGCGTGGGCTGGAGGAGGGAGTGAATGGAAAGAGGAAGGAGGGAGTTCCGGGATTCTTCACGCGGAACAATGAGAAGGCCGTGGTGTTGGGGATAGCTTAAGGCTCCCACTGGGCGTTGGGACGGAAGGATGGGAATGGACATGGGAAATAAAGCAGAAGAGTGGTGGGGGAGGGGACGTGTTCCAATGAACAACCGGGAAGTCGTGTAGGTAGAGAAATGACTCAAGGATATAAAATAGGAGAAGTATAAAAAAAAAAACAAGAAAGAGATTATAAATAGAAAGTGTTCATATGTTTCTTTTCAGAAAACGGGGACACTCTTTATACGTTCATCTCCAGTATTTCAAA
>JADBJO010007761.1:72500-77500 GCA_016801955.1 Conus betulinus
TACATTCTTCCTTGGCATTGCTGTATTGTTACATTCTTCCTCGGCGTTTCTGCATTGTTACATTCTTCCTTGGCGTTGCTGCATTGTTACATTCTTCCTCAACATTGCTGCATTGTTACATTCTTCCTTGGTATTGCTGCATTGTTACATTCTTCCTTGGCATTGCTGTATTGTTACATTCTTCCTTGGCATTGCTGGTTTGTTACATTCTTCCTTGGCATTCCTGCATTGTTATATTTGTTACATTTCTCCTTGGCACTGCTGCATAGTTACATTCTTCCTTGGTATTGCTGCATTGTTACATTCTTCCTTGGCATTGCTGTATTGTTACATACTTCCCTGGCGTTGCTGCATTGTTACATTCTTTCTGGGTATTGCTGCATTGTTACATTCTTCCTGGCATTGCTATATTGATACATTTTACCTTGGCATTGCTGCATTGTTACATTTGTTACATTCTTCCCTGGCATTGCTGCATTGTTACATTCTTCCCTGGCATTGCTCAATTGATACATTCTTCCTTGGCATTGCTGTATTGTTACATTGTTCTCTGTCATTGCTGCATTGTTACATTCTTCCTTGGCATTGCTGCATTGTTACATTTGTTACATTCTTCCTTGGCGTTGCTGCATTGTTACATTCTTCCTTAGCATTGCTTCATTGCTACATTCTTCCTTGGCATTGCTGCATTGTTACATTTGTTACATTCTTATTTGGCATTGCTGTATTGTTACATTCTTCCCTGGCATTGCTATATTGTTACATTCCTCCACGGCATTGCTGCATTGTTATATTTGTTACATTCTTCTTTGGCATTGCTGTATTGTTACATTCTTCTCTGGCATTGCTGCATTGTTACATTCTTCCCTGGCATTGCTGCATTGTTACATTCTTCCCTGGCGTTGCTGCATTGTTACATTCTTCCTTAGCGTTGCTGCATTGTTACATTCTTCCTTGGCGTTGCTGCATTGTTCCATTCTTCCCTGGCATTGCTGCATTGTTACATTCTTCCTTGGCGTTGCTGCATTGTTTCATTCTTCCCTGGCGTTGCTGCATTGTTACATTCTTCCTCGTCGTTTGCTGCATTGTTACATTCTTCTCCTGGCGTTGCTGCATTGTTACATTCTTCCCTGGCGTTGCTGCATTGGTACATTCTTTCTTGGCGTTGCTGCATTGTTACATTCTTCCTTGGCGTTGCTGCATTGTTTCATTCTTCCCTGGCGTTGCTGCATTGCTACATTCTTCCTTGGCGTTGCTGCATTATTACATTCTTCCTTGGCGTTGCTGCATTGTTCCATTCTTCCTCGGCGTTGCTGCATTGTTACATTCTTCCTTGGCATTGCTGCATTGTTATATTCTTCCCCGGCGTTACTGCATTGTTACATTCTTCCTTGGCGTTGCTGCGGTGTTACATTCTTCCTTGTGTTGCTGCATTGTTCCATTCTTCCCTGGCGTTGTTGCATTCTTTACATTCTTCCTCGGCGTTGCTGCATTGTTGCATTGTTCGTTGTCATTGCTGCATTGTTACATTCTTCCTTGACGTTGCTGCATTGTTACATTCTTCCTCGGCGTTGCTGCATTGTTACATTCTTCCTTGGCGTTGCTGCATTGTTACATTCTTCCTTAGCATGGCGGCATTGTTACATTCTTCCACGGCGTTGCTGTATTGTTGCATTCTTCCTTGGCATTGCTGCATTGTTACATTCTTCCTTGGCGTTGCTGCATTGTTACATTCTTCCCTGGCGTTGCTGCATTGTTGCATTCTTCCTTGCGTTGCTGCATTGTTACATTCTTCCTCGGCGTAGCTGCATTGTTACATTCTTCCTTGACGTTGCTGCATTGTTACATTCTTCCTTCGGCGTTGCTGCATTGTTACATTCTTCCTTGGCTTTGCTGCATTATTACATTCTTCCCTGGCGTTGCTGCATTGTAACATTTTTCCTTGGCGTTGCTGCATTGTTACAGTCTTTCCTGGCGTTGCTGCATTGTTACATTCTGCCTTGGCGTTGCTGCATTGTTACATTCTTCCCTGGCGTTGCTGCATTGTTACATTCTTCCCTGGCATTGCTGCATTGTTACATTCTTCCCTGGCGTTGCTGCATTGTTACATTCTTAATCGGTGTAGCTGCATTGTTACATTCTTCCTGGCATTGCTGCATTGTTACATTCTTCCTCAACATTGCTGCATTGTTACATTTGTTATATTCTTCCCTGGCATTGCTGCATTGTTACATTCTTCCCTGGCATTGCTGCATTGATACATTCTTCCCTTGGCATTGCTGTATTGTTGCATTCTTCTCTGTCATTGCTGCATTGTTGTTACATTCTTCCTTGGCATTGCTGTATTGTTACATTTGTTACATTCTTCCTTGGCGTTGCTGCATTGTTACATTCTTCCTTAGCATTGCTTCATTTGTTACATTCTTCCTTGGCATTGCTGCATTGTTGCATTCTTCCTTGGCATTGCAGCACTGTTACATTCTTCCTTGGTATTGCTGCATTGTGTACATTCTTCCCTGGCATTTGCTATATTGTTACATTCTTCCTTGGCATTGCTGCATTGTTACATTTGTTACATTCTTATTTGGCATTGCTGTATTGTTACATTCTTCCCTGGCATTGCTATATTGTTACATTCCTCCACGGCATTGCTGCATTGTTACATTTGTTACATTCTTCTTTGGCATTGCTGTATTGTTACATTCTTCCTTGGCATTGCTGCATTGTTACATTCTTCCCTGGCATTGCTGCATTGTTACATTCTTCCTCGGCGTTGCTGCATTGTTACATTCTTCCCTGGCGTTGCTGCATTATTACATTCTTCCTTGGCGTTGCTGCATTGTTCCATTCTTCCCTGGCGTTGCTGCATTGTTACCTTCTTCCTTGGTGTTGCTGCATTGTTTCATTCTTCCTCGGCGCGTTGCTGCATTGTTACATTCTTCCTTGGCGTTGCTGCATTGTTACATTCTTCCTCGGCGTTGCTGCATTGTTACATTCTTCCCTGGCGTTGCTGCATTGTTACATTCTTCCTCGGCGTTGCTGCATTGTTACATTCTTCCTTGGCGTTACTGCATTGTTACATTCTTCCCTGGCGTTACTGCATTGTTACATTCTTCCTTGGCGTTGCTGCGGTGTTTACATTCTTCCCTGGTGTTGCTGCATTGTTACATTCTTCCCTGGCGTTGCTGCATTGTTACATTCTTCCCTGGCGTTGCTGCTTTGTTACATTCTTCCCTGGCGTTGCTGCGTGTTACATTCTTCCCTGGCGTTGCTGCATTGTTACATTCTTGCTCGGCGTAGCTGCATTGTTACATTCTTCCTTGACGTCGCTGCATTGTTACATTGTTCCTCGGCGTTGCTGCATTTGTTACATTCTTCCTTGGCATTTCTGCAGTGTTACATTCTTCCCTGGCGTTGCTGCATTGTTACATTCTTCCTTGGCGTTGCTGCATTGTTACATTCTTCCCTGGCGTTGCTGCCTTGTTACATTCTTCCTCGGCGTTGCTGCATTGTTACATTCTTCCCTGGCGTTGCTGCCTTGTTACATTCTCTTCCTTGGCGTTGCTGCATTGTTCCATTCTTCCTTGGCGTTGCTGCATTGTTACATTCTTCCCTGGCGTTGCTGCATTGTTACATTCTTCCTTGGAGTTGCTGCATTGTTACATTCTTCTCGGCGTAGCTGCATTGTTACATTCTTCCTTGGCGTCGCTGCATTGTTACATTCTTCCTCGGCGTTGCTGCATTGATACATTCTTCCTTGGCATTGCTGCATTATTACATTCTTCCCTGGCGTTGCTGCATTGTTACATTCTTCCTTGCGTCGCTGCATTATTACATTCTTCCTTGGCGTCGCTGCATTGTTTTCATTCGACATTGTATCAGAGCAAGGCATGGTCAGCAGCACGGTATCCATTTCGCTGAGCCCTGCGTGAGGAGCTGCACAGACCGATGGACAGGGAAAGGACCCGTCGTGCCAGAATGAACTGTTGGGAACTGTGGGCGAGCTGTCAAGCGATAGCGAAAAGAAATGTCCGAAGGTAAAAACGTGAATTGCGTCATTTCTTTCAGACTGACGCAGACTTTTGATCTGGAGCATTATTTTCACTCAGAACACACAGACGAGGACGGTGTAGAGGATGAAAATTTCGGCTGTTACCTGTCACCGTCCTGTTCTACTCCTTCTCCCGGTCTCTCTCCCCCCCCCCCCCCCCCACCCCACCCACCCACCCACCCAAGCACGCAGTAACCTTTTGGCCATAGTAAATGTTTTAAAAATGAAAAAAAAAAAAAAAGGAAGAAAAGGACACGGATCTATTATCATGGATAAAGCATTCCACCACTGTGCGATTGAGAAAGAGACAGACAGACAGACAGACAGACAGACAGAGAAAGAGATATACAGACAGACACAGAGAGAGAGGGAGAGACAGACAGACAGACAGACAGAGACAGACAGACAGAGACAGACAGAGACAGACAGACAGACAGAGAGACAGACAGACAGACAGACAGAGACAGACAGACAGAGACAGACAGAGACAGAGAGAGAGTCAGACAGACAGACAGAGACAGAGACAGACAGAGAGACAGACAGATAGACACACAGACACACAGACAGACAGACACAGAGAGAGAGAGAGAGAGAGAGAGAGAGAGAGAGAGAGAGAGAGAGAGAGAGCTCGCAAGCGAGCGTGAGGGCGTAGGTCATGGAAGACGTTGTAAGGGATAAGTCGAATAACTCCCTTTAAAGGCTAAGTATTAAACGCTTTCAAAATCTGCCTCAGCTTCACTGCGAAAACGACCGAGGCGGCGTCGTTTATAACCGCGTCACCTACTCTCACTAGATCACTGAGCGCTGGCAACCATTGTGGTCATCAACCCATTAGATGTTAAGCTCCACTAGACTTGAGAGACGATAAATATCGACTTACGATGTGAAGATGATACTGAGTTGACTTGCACGTTCGTGCTTAATAACTCACCAAAGACTGGTATGGCAG
>JADBJO010007761.1:80000-85000 GCA_016801955.1 Conus betulinus
GTTTTGTCTTAAAACTCGTTTGTCCATGTTAACCGGCAGAGTTATTGTAAATATGTGTTTAAAATTTGTTTTAATTTCCGCCTGCAGTCACTTCATTCTGCAACTAACATTCACACCACGTCCAGTTCTTGTGCACAGCAGATTTGGTAGTTGCTATTGAATTGCATTATCACAGTAGAAAAGTTCAAAATGTTAGATGTATTTTTCTAATGTCAGTTTCTGTAAATTCAAGCCACATCGAAGTTCCGGGGCCGATAGCTCAGTTGGTAGAGCGCCGGACTCGTAATCCAAGGATTGCAGTTTCGAATCTCCTCCGCCGGGCCTTTTCGGTACAGGGGGGATTTTTCCCTCGGAGTTAACATTAGTTCTGACTCCATTCCCCATACAGTCCTTCGAATGAGACTATAAAACCGAGGTTCCGTGTGTGAACGCACGCATATCTTGCACACACGTAAAATCCCATCACCAACTTTCGGAAGAGAAGGCCAGTTTGGCCGTTGGTATGGATGACACGTTACACATAGCATGCACCCTGCGTGAGAAATTGAAAGAATGAAGGAAGTTAGGAAATCGAGTGAACGATATTGAACGATATTGACTGGATGACACGGGAAACGACTGAATGAAGCGCCAGCTGGCAGCTCTTCAGTCGGCACTACCCAGGTAGGCAGCCCGTTGTGTAAACGAGTGTGGATTGTAAAGCGCCTAGAGCTTGGTCTCCAGCCGAGAATAGGCGCTATATAAGTATTCATTATCATTATTAATTATTATTATTATTAAGTATAGTGCTACCATTATCAGTAATATCTTGTTAAAGATCGTTTAGATATTATGAAAATTAATATTCGTATCCTCATTGCTGTACACCAATTTAAAACACCGACAACAACAAAACAATAACAACACAAAGCAAGAATAACAATAACAACAACCAACCAACCAACCAACTAAAGTAACAACAAATTGAAAACCTGGTTAGGCTGATATGATATCTCTCTCTCTCTCTCTCTCTCTCTCTCTCTCTCTCTCTCTCTCTCTCTGAGTACAGGCTTTGGGCAAATGCTGACCTTCAAAACAAAAAGTTGAAAACGTTGCCCTTATACGCAAAAGGGGCCTGTCTTTCATGAAAGCAATGGTAGCTGAAGACACTGAACGGCGCCATCTGTACCGTCTGTATATTGCAGTGGTACTCAGTATTAGAGTTATTGATCAGGGCTTACAAACACTGCCCAAGAGCAATTTTCTTCTTAAATTAAAGAGAATTCTGCGTGAAGCAGTGAGACCGATCTTGAGGACTACGATGGACACGCCAACTGAAAGTATGTGACACTGTTTGACCTTCCTTCAGAGCAGGTCAGACGTCCACAAATTCTATGTGAGAGAATACTTGTTGTTCTCTTTTTGCCCTCTCCTTCCCCATTCCGTCTGTCCAGAATTTTTTTCTCAAGTAACTGTCTGTTCGTCTTTATTCAGGCTTATTTTGGCCTTTTTCTCTTCGAATATGCTTAGCGCTTTTAATGCCTAACGTTTTAAGTCTCTGCATATTCGTTTTCGTTCGGGTTTGTTTTGGGCATACAGTATAGTTATCATTGAAGACATAAAGAATATTTTAGACAAATTGACGCAATGGGCTTTATCTTTTCTTTTTCTTCTTTTTTCTTTTTTCTTTTTTCTTTGTTTTTTGGTTTTGGTTGGTTTGGTTGGTTTGGTTTGGTTTGGGTTGGTTTTGTTTTGTTTTGTTTTGTTTTTGTTTTTGCGTATTGCAGATCTTCAGAACATCCTTAAAGATAGCTTCTATTTATCAGCGTAGTAAATATTATGTCGGTTTCGTGTAATGTTGCTTTGTTGTCTTAACGTGGTGATGTTTTTAGACGTGGTGATTTTATTTGACTTAACATGACGCTGTGCAATTGTGGTGACCTGACGTTTTGATGTTTTATTGACCTGACGTTTTTACGTTTTGATGACTTGATTTTGTGGTGTTTGGGTGATTTGACATGGTGATATTTTGGTGACTTCATACATTCTGGTGATTTGACATGGTGATATTTTGGTTACAATATATTCCGGCGATTTCACATGGTGAGATTTTGGTGACTTGATACATTCCGGTGATTTGACATGGTGAGATTTTGGTGACTTGGGTGAAGTTTTGGTGGCTTGATATTGTAAGTTTTGGTAAATTGACATGGTGAGCTGTGATCAGCTTTACGTGGTCATGTTTTGGGGTTTTGACGTGGTCATATCTCGGTGTTCTCTGGCATTTCGAATTGTTTCCAGTGCTTCTGTCCTGGCTAAGCTCTATACAACAAAGCCAGGTTTGGCTGATTCAAAAGTTCCGTTATATAGTGATTTTTGTTTTATAATACACTGTGTAGTGTATATATCAAGAGCACAATTTTAAGTCTAGCTTTTAGCTTTACTTTTCTTTTCAACTCTTTTGTGCACGGGTGTTTTGCCATATCACTGTATTGCCTTTTTCTCAGTAAAGTTTTCATATGAAGCACATTTCAGTCTCAAGAGTTAGTTGACGGTGTAATGTTAGATCTCATTACTTCTCCTGTCTGCAACGGCAGGAATACAGTATCCCTGGTGGAACAGCAAATACATCGTTGTCATTTTCGTCGTCGTAATCATCATCATCATCATCATCATCATCATCATCATCATCATCATCACCATCATCATCATCACCACCACCACCACCGCCATCACTATCACCATCATCAGCATTATCATGATTATCATCTCATCAGTTGTTGTTATTAATTTTTGTATTATTAGCATAATCATTATTATTATCATTGTTGTTTGTTGTTGTTGTTACTATTATCACTATTAATTTAACTTCTTTTTTTTTTGCTGTCCCAACCTCTGCGCCACCTCAGAGGCAGTGCACCCACGCCGCTCATTCCGACACCCCGACACCCCGTCTACAGCCACAGCCCGGTCGGCCCCGCCGCAGCCCCGGCACAGGCAATCCACAGGGAGCAGTCAATGTCAAGTCGTCAAGAGGCAACCCACCGGAGGAGACACTGCACTGCTGCCGAGTCACTTCGTGGTGTTCAGTGGCGCCTGTTCTGATCTAACATACGCCGGACACCACCTACTAAGCCCCCTACTGACGACAATAATTGCTTAGTCGCGGAGCCGGCGCGAGTGAGCTCTCCCTCCGGAGGGCGCCACCACGTCCGTCCAACGACAGCCCCCATGGACTCGCCGATACCGGTGACCCCGACAGAACCAAAGCAAGGCCACAGACGTGGAGAGGACATCGAAATTGAGGTCACCATGAGAGCAGGGTATGAAGGGCCACAGAATTTGTGACTTTTTTTCAATGCTGATCGATGAGAAATGAGGATGATTAAGATGATGCTACGGTTTTCCATTTCGGTCTGAGACTGCATGATAGGGCTGTATTCTACGCTTCCTTTCACAATATATCCCGGCGTCAACCAGGCCCGAGAGATACAGACACCCGCAGTGTTGGTCAGGAAATTTGAGCAACACTCTCAGAAACGCATCCATTAAGTGGATGAAACTCGACTGTGTGGTCCCAGTCTTCCCAACTGAGTCCGCAGCAAACTCAGCCGGGAATCCGCGACGCTGACCACTTCGCCACGGCGGTTGGTCACCATTATTATTATTACTGTTGTTATTATTATTACTGTTAGAGTAGTAGTAGTAGTAGTAGTAGTGGTAGTAGTAGTGGTGGTGGTGATAGTAGTAGTAGTAGTAGTCGTAGTAGTAATAATAGTATAATGTTATTGTTATTATCATTGCTATCATCATCATCATTCTTCTTCTTCTTCTTCTTCTTCTTCTTCTTCTTCTTAGTGGTAGTAGTAGTAGTAGTAGTAGTAGTAGTAGTAGTAGTAGTAGTAGTAGTAGTAGTAGTAGTAGCATCACCATTACTATTACTATCACTACTTCTACTATCATTTTTATTATCACTATTATTGTTACCATCATCATCATCATCATCATCATCATCATCATCTTCATCATTCTTCTTCTGATTATTATTATCATCATTATTATTGTCATCATCGTCGTCGTCATCATCATCATCATTATCATCACCATCATCAGCGTCGGCGGCGGCGGCGGGAACGTCGTCACCATTAATTATCATCACCATCATCATTTACTCATTTGTTGGAAAACTAATTGCTGTGTCAGGTTCTGCGTCCCCCAGTGGCATTACACCTGGGTCACTGATACCACCCAGACAGTGGCATTACATCTAGATCACTGATACCACCCAGACAGTGGCATTACATCTAGGTCGCTGATACCACCCAGACAGTGGCATTACATCTAGGTCACTGATACCACCCAGACAGTGGCATTACATTTAGGTCGCTGATACCGCCCAGACAGTGGCATTACATCTAGGTCACTGATACCACCCAGATAGTGGCATTACACCTAGGTCACTGATACCGCCCAGACAGACAGTGGCATTACATCTAGGTCACTGATACCGCCCAGACAGACAGTGGCATTACATCTAGGTCACTGATACCGCCCAGACACTGGCATTACATCTAGGTCACTGATACCGCCCCAGACAGACAGTGGCATTACATCTAGGTCACTGATACCGCCCAGACAGTGGCATTACACCCAGGTCGCTGATACCACCCAGACAGTGGCATTACACCTAGGTCACTGATACCACCCAGACAGTGGCATTACACCTAGGTCACTGATACCACCCAGACAGTGGCATTACACCTAGGTCACTGATACCCCCCAGACAGACAGTGGCATTACACCTAGGTCCTTGATACCGCCCAGAGACAGTGGCATTACACCTAGGTCACTGATACTGCCCAGACAGTGGCATTACACCTAGGTCACTGATACCGCCCAGACAGACAGTGGCATTACACCTAGGTCACTGATACCGCCCAGACAGTGGCATTACACCTAGGTCACTGATACCGCCCAGACAGACAGTGGCATTACATCTAGGTCACTGATACCGCCCAGAC